>JAPKLW010005018.1:0-23074 GCA_026898455.1 Plectranthus barbatus
TCAATTCGATCAATATGTGCAATAGTTACTAAAACGAATACAACCTATAACAATCAGTAAAAAATGCAACTTCTGTAAAAAAAAACTGCATTTGTAATACACTACATCTGCTATTTCTGAAGGTTAGAGCAGTTTACGATCTCTTTAAGACTCAACCAAATCTGACTTTATCATTCAATTTGTGTGAGTTTATTTCTGATCACTTGCTTATTTACATTATTAGGAATTCTATTGTGATTTCTAAATCATTTAACTATGACTTTTTATGGCAAGTTATGTAGTTACTTTGATAATTAAGTGGAAAAGTTACTCAAACTATTACAACATATTACAATCAGGACATAAATGCAACTTTTGTTACAAATAACTGCAATTTAATTACACTACATCTACTATTTGTAATGGTTACAGCTGTTTACACACTCTTTAAGACTCGAGCAAATCTGACTTTAGCAATCAATTTGTGTGTGGTTGTTTCTGATCACTTGCTAGCTGGTTCATGCTCTGTTTTTTTTTTTTTTTTTTTTGTGGCAGATAATGATCTCGTAATAGTGAATTTTCTGACTTGCTTGGTTATTATTTATTTCGTAATAGTGGCCAATGCAAAGATAGAACGTCTTAGAATGAAATGGAGATCTTCCACCAACCACGTTGACTGCGGTGTGTCTGCCATGCGTCACATGGAAACTTACAAGGGAGAAACAGCTGAAAACTGGGACATTGGAATTCCACAGAGATCGAAACACGCACTAAAAGTTTTACGAATGGAGATGTGCCAGGTTTTAATCGGATCAAAGCACAACAAGAAGGGTAAGAAGTACATTGACATCGCCCATGACTTCTTCAAGAAAAACTGCAAGGACAAAAATCTTGACATGGCGAAATACTTGGAAACCTACCGTGGCTAGACACTTCTGTTTGTTTTGTGATTATATTATGTTATTTGGTATTTTGGTTTGGTTTAAAAACATTGTTGAATTCATGTTTTGGAGACATTATTTTAGTAGTATTTGTTTTGAATATATTTTGATTTTGATTAAGCTATATAATTGTCTACAGGTTTCGAATTTCAGTTTGTAACATCCATTATATATTAAAAAAAATTAACAAAATACTGCAACTATTACAAATTATAACTGCACTATCAGAATATATTTAACTGCAGTTTCTGAAAAACGTAAATTTATATCAATTTATGTTCAGAAATGTAAATATTGGAAACCATATACGCAACACAAAAAAAAAATTTAAATCGATTTGTTTTTTTATATAAAAATATACTAAGCTATGTACGCAATATCCCATTAAATTTGACTGAAATTTTGTAAAAAAAAAAGTGAATATGAAAAAAAAGAAACAACTTATGTAAAAAATACTACTAATACACAATTACTGTAACAATTAAAAACTATATCTGTACAATTGCAGGCGAGATAACTGCAAAAAAAATATGTACACAATATACAAACTATATCTGTAAAACATAACAACCGATTGCATTACAAAAAAATGTGTACAAGACTCCAAAGTAATCTATCATACAGCGTAAATAACATATTTGCATAATATTATAACTATAACTGCACCATTGCAGGCGGAAACACTGCAAATTTTAAACATTAGTTATATTAAACGTAACTAAATAACATTCAAATGAACCAAAAAAAAAACACAACACCAGTACATCACAAAATTATAAACTCTGTAAAAATATTTCTAAACAAAATGAGATTTATTAAGTAACAAAACTCTAAATTCAGAAAAGTAATTCAAAACAAAACAATATAAAAAAATGGAAAAATTGTTACTACAATTTACGCAGAAAAAAAAGAAAAAACTAAAAAAAATTTAAACACTACTCCCAGCATCCTTAAACTTGTCACAATTACGCGAGTCATGAGTACCCATTTTTTTACATTTTCTGCAAAACCGAAGATGCTTGTTCATCTCACGAATTGCCTTCTCTTTATTTGAAATAATACGAGTACCGCTTCCTTTCGTCTTCACAAATGGACCTCTCCGCATCAAAAACTTGTTTGTTCTTCATCAAATGGACCTTCTTCCATCTCTCAAGAAAATATTTCTCTGGAATAACTGATACAAACTTGTTCTTCATAACAAAGAAGACATGCTTACAAAAAAATCTCATCCTCTCAAACAATTTTTGACCGACATACGGTTTTGCAGATGCATCACATACCGGGGTAATAGAAACTACAATATGCAAAACAAAATGAATAAACGATTCACAAGAGTACATAAGAATAAATTAAAAAAAATACATGTTACTATAATGAACTATAACTGCAACTATGCAGGCGGAATATCTGCAACATTTTACCTACTAATATTATAAATAATAATAATAAAAAAAAACAGAGAAACATATATAACAAAACACAGGGAAATATATGTTACGAAAAGCAACAATTACAAACAAAAAAAATAAACAAACATCAAAACGAACCAAACAATTCAAATAAATTTAAAAACAAACATGCATGCAAAAAAATAAAAAAAAAAGTTAATAATAACATATGTATATATTTATAACTATAACTGCACATTTACAGGCGGAAGTGCTGCACTTTCTTCACTAACAAAAAATTCACAATATTTTCAAAAAACGACGAAAAAAAAACCCAGAATTAAACAATGCCGAAACAAATTAAGAACTATACAAACGATTCGAAAAAAAGGCTGAATTTACTTTATACAATGGGAAAAAAAAGAGAAACGCAAAAAAAAACTCGACCAAATTCAAACAACAAATAACACAATCACATAATTTAACCAAAAAGATACCACAAAACAAAACAACTAAATATAACAATATACACAAACACAAAAAAATAAAAATAAAAAACGTACCTTCATCATAAATATCCATGAATGAACGATAATCAATAGCATGAATTAACTTCAACCGAAAAAAAAAACAGTAATGTTTCAGAGAAACTATCGAAATTAATATAAGACTAAAGCAAAAAAAAAATATACAAAGAAAATAAATAACATTGTAATATTTAACATAAAAGATATATACAAAAAAAAATCGATATCAAAAACGGTTACAACAAAAAAAACGATAATTTAGGCATTTGTTACAATATGAATAACTCCATAAATTAGAATTCCATAAATACCCTAATTAAACAATAAACTAAATTAAATAATTAAAAAAAACTAATCCAAGATTTAATCACAGCCCTTAAAATAAAAAAATGAATGGTGGATTTGAAGTTCTCATCTCTCATCTGGGAGGTGGTTCACATATGATTACAAGTCTATATATATATATAATAAAAAAATAAAATTTGGGGTACAAGTGTACTCCATTTTAATGTATACATCCGCCCCTGTTGCTAACATAAGGTGGAGAACATATTCTCTCCATATCTATACTCCAATATATTTTAGGAAAACAATAATAATTTATACCTTTACCTATTTCTTAATCTTATCCACAATACTGGAAACAAATAAAATATCAAAAACCAACCCACAATAGCTCATTACAAAACATGGTCGGCGCGGTATGCGGCCAAAAAATTGAAGAGAGTCACGGCATGATCCTTCTATTTATCTGAAATTAATGGTTTCATTTTTTTAAAACGGAAATTATTAATTTAAATTTCATTTACCAGGTAGCTTTACTGAAACTCAAATATCTAATTTATTAAATACAAACAAAATATTTGAACCATTTATGACCAATACTGAGGATCAAATTAATAGTTTTACATATTTAGCATGTGTAACATGAACCTATCGTCCAACACCTTGCAGACAATCACTATATCGCACGTTATAGACAGCTAGGCGAGCACCAAGATTTTTGATTGGATGTGGATTGACTTATCCCCAATGCCACCTCAAATTTATTTGTTTTTCTTATAATCAATATATTAGGAAAATTTTAAAAATGTGTTCATAAGTATACGTGCACGGGTAGAAAGATTTATCCCATTTATATTCCACACTTTTTAATATAATTTAGTGCCCGAATTTAACACAATGGTGTCAAAGATAGTAAAACACAAAAGTTTGACACATGCAAAATAGAGTATTTTAGCACACGCGGAAGCTAAAGAGTTTGACACAGCGAAATTAATTGTTCGAAGGTTTATAAATTATAAACCCTCGAGAGCCACACGGCAAATAATTTTCACTTTTCAAAACAAGGTTTTTACAAGTGAAGAACAAAATACTAAACAAGATAGAAATTTTCCTAAGTTCACTCCTTAGTAAAATTCCTACGAAAAACAATCAAACCCAAAATCACACGATACAACCCAAATGCTCCTCCACCGTAGGATTCACTCTCCGGAGATGGATTCCACAACTCGATTGTAGTCTTGTGTGCTTGAAGAATGATTGGAGAAAGACGATTCAGCCTAGAGCTCGTATGAATAAGTGTTTCACCTCTGATCCACACTACTCTAGTCTTCTTCGTCTTGTATTTATAGAGCTTGGAGCACTCGAGCACTTCTTCCACTACTTGGCAATGAATCGTGTCTTCTTCCACGTCTTTACCTGTTCATACAACAAAAATGAACTCTCAAGAACTCACGTGGGGTAAATAAAGATGTAGAGGTGCTCCCTATTATTTAGGAACTAAAATAACTACCTAGAATAATAGTATAAATAATATAATTAATAAAGATAATATATTCGAAACATGATATTTAGGACCTGTAAAAACGTCATTAAACAGATAAGAACAAGTTTCCTACAAAATAGGAGTTAGTTGTAACAAACAGATTCGGAACTTTGACATTGAGGAGTCAAAGTTGTAAGCAGATAAGGTTTGACTTTAACCTGTCAATGCGAGTAAGTTTGACAACCATGTGTCAAACTCACATATTCACATATTCGTACTTCACAATGTCCCCCTTAAGCTTATCCGACCTGTTTCCATTCCATATGGATCATCCATAACAAAATAGCATTCATTGCCACAAAATATATGGTGTAACCATAATAAAAGCAATAAAAAATGGATCAACCATAAGCAAAAAGAAATCATTGCATAAGCAAAAGATGATTACAGGGATTGTATCAAACTCCCCCTGAATCATAAAATATCCAGCAACAAAAACATAGTAAATTGTTTTTCAAAAACAGAACTTTAATAAAGCAGCAGCAGGGGTCAGAGCATCTTCCACCATCTTCCATCTTCAGCACCACGTCTCCCCCTGAATGGAAGCAGGTTGGAAAGCTTACTCCAAATCCTGAAGTAGCTTTAAGGCCTGTTTGAGGAGACTCTTGGCCTGTCTAATCTTGGAAGAGCTAGCATCCACTTCTTCGTCCTCAGAAACGTCACTCAGAGCATATGGCAGGTCTTTGATCCTGGAATCACCTTTCCTGGTCAGAGATTGCTCGAAGACCAGCGGGATAGGATCAGACTGCAAATCTTCATCCAACGGAATGACCCCTTGAGATAAAATCAGCGCATGGAGAAGGCAAGGATGCGGCAGGTAGGTGGAATCGGCTTTGGTGACTGCACGGAAGATGTTAGTGAAAACAACTTGGCCAAAGTTGAAGGGAAGACCATAGCCCACTCTGTAGAGGAACTCTGCTTGCTCCTTCGAAAGCACCAATAGGTTCTTGTTTGGCATCCAGTTGTGAACACTGATCTTGAACAGGGCAACGTACTTCCATGTCAAAGAAGAGACAGGGAGCTTGGTCACCCATGCCTTTGTCTTTCCACCCGTGAGCTCAGCAGCCATTTCATTATCTGCAGACTTTGACAACCCTTCTATTTTGACAGACTTTAACCTCAGGAAAGTGTTAATGGTATCAGGATCAAACTTAATAATTTTCCCCCGAACAAACGACTTCCCAAACTTTGGTTTCCTAGTCTGAAATACTTCATCCTTTAACATATTGGCAAAAAATTCTAATACCAAAGACGGGCTAAAGGCAGAAAAGTCAGTGACAGTGTTAAGGAGGCCTCTTCTCTTAAGCAGAATGTCTAACCCAAACTTACAAAACATAGCAGTATCCATCAATTTCTCCATTTTGAACTCCCTCTTAGAATAAAGCACTTTAAGTGATTTAGCATATCAGCGATAATACTTGACAGAGTATGACCGACTAGCATCATAATCAGAATTATCATCATTAGAGGAGGACTGAGTACCTTTCCCTTTCGGGGGTGTGGGCTCCCTAGACTCAGATTGTTCAACCTTGGGCTTCTTTGAACGTTTGACTTCAGATCGTTCAGGAGAATCAAATTTTGTTGGGCGTTTGGTAGACTTTGACACAAACTTCTTCGGCTTTGGCCTGGGTTTCTTGACAGAGGTAGCTGCTTCGGACTTCTTTTTCTTCTTTTCTGGTTGATCTCCACTGGAATCGGCATGCTCCTCAGATTGTTCAGTTGCTTGAGGGTCCACCAGGAAATCCTCATCGTCAGAATTGTCGAGATCTCCGGATTCAAAGTCTGACATGATGGTGTCAGACTTAAGGGACTGCTCTGGCAGATCGTCATCCTTGGTGAAGACATGGGGGTGTCAGTCAGACTTCTTTGAAACCTCCTTGGCTTCACTTTCTTCCGGCGGGTGGCAGCATGTTTTTGTACTGCTTCTTCATAGTTTCTTCAAAAATCCTTTCGGATATCCTTTCAGGCATCTTTCCCTCGAGTTGTTGGACGGCGTCAGAGATCAACTTCAGATTCCCCGGTTCTTTAGCGTCGATGGGGAAACCTTCTTGGCCAGGGAGAGCATAGCGAAGAGGTGGCTCATGAAGAATCTCTGACGGATTTTCACCGGCGGGTGTCAGAGGCAGGTCTTCGAAGGACTTAGAGGGCAGAGCAGAAGAATCGGGTAGGAGGAAGGGTTTCTTCAAGATTCGCTCTGTTTCTTCAACAAAGGCCTTGTCTGACTCCTCGATCGACGGCTCAGAAGGTGGGTTAGGGTTTTCAGATTTTGTGGGTGAGGAGTGAGAGGCGGCAGTGGGTTCCTTCGAGGGAGGCTCAGTAGGGTGAGAGGTTGAAGATTCGATGACGTTTTGAGGAGTGGTTTTGGTGATAGTGGGTGGAGGTGTGATTTCAGCGGTGGCCGGTGGTGTGGTGATGGTTTCGGAGGTTGGAGGAAGTGAGGTACCTTCCATGGCGGGTTGCGAGGTGGAGGATTGAGCGGCTTTCTCCATTTGACTCTCGAGCAGTCGTTGAAGAATTTTGGCTCCGTCCGGTGAGGTTAAGGTTTTGGCGAGGAGGTCTTGGATGTTTTTGTCGGCCATGGTGATTTTTGAGAGAGGGAGAGGCGTGCGTTTGAGAGAGAGAGAGAGAGAGAGTGAGACGTGGGAGAGAGAGTGGAGTTGAATCGTTTGTGGTGGAAGGAGTGCTTTGAGAGGTGTGATTGATTGATGTGACAAGTAGCTGCAACAAAACACTTTAGTAGGGGGTGAGGTGTGTAATTTGTGTAACAAATATAACAATATTTTCGAAAATAAAGGGATTCAAATTTTAATCAAAGACAATGCGAAAAATCTAGAAAACAAACTCCTAAATCTTAGGTAAATAACAAATTAACTCAGATTAAATCAGATTAGGTTAAAATTAAAATTTAAAAACCTTAAAATTCGCAACAACTAAAAACAAACTTGCAGAAAAAAAGATTAAGCTCGAAAAGATCTAAAATATGATGACTGCTACCAAGTTTGATACTGAGGTGTCAAAGTTACAAAGTGTCGATACAAACAATCTCATTAATCCTTCCACAAAGATTGTGTGCCTAATCACGTCCAATCTTTAGTACTAAATGAGATACACAGAAAATAGCCCATTCATTTCACAAATAAACTTTGATTCCACATGGTCAGAGTTCTAACAACTTTCTGTCCATAGTACTTCCCGTAAATTTGAAAAACAAATAGGTCACAATCACCATGTTTTATAACTTTGAGATCTCACACTTGTATCTCTCGGTTTTATAACATGAAAATAAATAATCGACAAAAGAAACAAACTTTAACAATATAGTGTCAAAGATTGGCGGGCAGTCACATATATTCAAACCATTAGGCATGGGGGTTACACATGCCTAGAGATTTTCTCAAATATGAGAATCTCTCAAAGTCAAGGAGCTTTAGTAAATATATCTGTAATTTGTTCTTTCGTTGAGACAAACTTTAAAGTAATTAAACCTTTTTTAACCAACTCACGTATAAAGAGGTGGCTTATGTCAATGTGCTTTGTGCGTGAGTGTTGGACAGGATTTTTAGCAATTTCTATCGCACTAGCATTATCACACAAGAGAGTCAGAGTTTCAGAGGGCAAACCATAGTCTTCTAACATTTGTCTCATCCAAAGTAGTTGCGTGACCCACTAGCTGCTGAGACATATTCAGCTTCGGCCGTTGATAGTGAAATGCAATTCTGTTTCTTGCTTGACCATGGCACTAAGTTTGCACCTATCAGAAAACCTCCACCACTTGTGTTTTTCCTATCGTCCACGTCACCTGCCCAGTCTGCATCACTATAACCTGTAATGTTAGTGCCAGACTGTTTTGTATACCAAAGTCCCAAATTAGGAGTGCCAAAGATATATTGTATTATTCTTTTAACAACTTTTAAGTGTGACTCCTTGGGGTCAGACTGGTACCTAGCACATACACCAACACTAAACAAAATATCTGGTCGACTAGCAGACAAATATAATAGACTTTCTATCATGCTACGGTAGAGAGTGGTTCGACTTTGACACCATAATTGTCTCTACATAATTTATCACTACTACCCATGGGAGTTTTCATATGTTTAGCACTGTTAAATCCAAATCTCTTAACTATTCCTAATGCATACTTTGACTGTGAAATAAATACTCCATCCTGACGTTGAATAATTTGTAAACCTAAGAAATAATTTAATTCACCTACCATGCTCATCTGAAACATGTTTGACATGTTCGAAACAAATTCATCTACAAGTTTAACATCTGATGCACCAAAAACAATGTCGTCAACGTAGATTAGTTCACTATCATAAAAGTGAACTAATCTCGGAACACACATCACCGAGACCCGATTGTATAAGAATAATCAAATTACTTTCTTTTCAGGGTTTACGGTCACCACCACTTCACCCGAGCTTATTATCTTTCCAGGGTTTACAGTCACCACCATTTCACCCGAGCTTACAAGCATAAGGTAGCTAACCTCAACACAATTAATAAGAGTAGCTCAAGTACTATACATACATGGTTCTTGTCTCATTAATACCTCTCTGTTGCTAGCAGTCAAACAGAAGACATATATAATAGCACAAAACATGCATAGCATCTCATTTAAAAATAAAACATTTAACACATATTGAAAAGAAAACACATTTTGCTTTTATAATCAAAATAGTTTCCCACCTGGTGTTTAGGCTTTGGATATAGATGCTTTTCCCCGATAATTGAGCTCAACTCCTCAACTTTAAACTCCTACAATAATCAGGGGTGTCTAAATTAGGATAGACGATCTAGGGAAACGACAATACTCAACCAATCCAAGTAACCAATTCACAAACAAATTCAAACCAACATAATTGTAATAATTTCGTTCGATCCAAACCGACGATGTTAACGACTCATTTCACATTCCAATGCATGATTTTATTCCTAACATGCTTCTATAATCATAGTATAAGCTCATGGATCAAGTATAATTTGAATAGGAAAGAAAACGAGTCAAAAATCACATTTTATTCTCAAAGACACAGCCCGTCCCGAGCGGAACACGTCCGTCCCGAACGGGATGGACGAATTGATTTCTTCGCCCAGCCGAGGGCTATCCCGAGTGGGACACACCCATACCGAACGGGATGGGTGTCTTGAGCGAGCAATTTGCCTCGCCGAGAGCCATTCCGAATGGGATGTGCTTGTCCCGTTCAGGACGAGTCGTCTTCTTCGACGAACTCGCCGGAAACAAGCCTGAAACTCAGTTTTTCTCACAAATCAACCATCCGATTTCACATGCAAACATATAAACATCTTCCCCACTCATCCTAGATCATGAATCAAACCTCCAAACACGAAATTAATGCAAGGAACGAAAGGTGGAAGAGGGCTCACCAGAAAACCTTCTCACGGCGGCAGCGCTTGATTCCGACAACTATCTTCGACTTTCTAGATATCAATGTGACCTCTACAACCTAAGGAGTACTATATAAACAACCAAACTTCAGTTCCAAGGCTAAATTACACGATTTAATCATCCAAGACCCGAAATCAAAACCGTGACAACACCTCACCTTCTCTCCTCTATTTCTCCGTCGATCCTTGTCCTCTCGGAGCCCACCTTAGCTCAAATCAAAGCCCGAAGATAGAGCTTTCGATGGTGGTGGCTGCTCAGTTTGGGTTGGATGGAGTCGGCCGGAATGTCGCCGGGAATAGAGGCTGACGGTTTTGGGGGTTTGGGAAAAAGGGGGGGTGACACTCTCTCTTTCTCTCTCTTGTCTAGAAATGGTGGAATGAATTATATTATCATATATATATATGGTCTTAGTATTATTTCCACTATAAATATATATATAAATATGTATATATATCTATATTTCAAATATTAAATTCCCATAAAGAAATTATTTCTCCATTCCATAATTCAAGATTTTTCCATCTCACTTTAAATCCAATAAGACTCGATAAATCCATCCAATTTATATAATAATTCCAAGCTCAATTTATGAAATTTGATTTCTCGATCGCGAATAAATGAAATCGACAGCTCTCAAATAATATTTGCTCAAAAATTTAGGAGAATTTCCCTTTCATTAAAACAATTAAGCGAAACAAAAGCTTAATTACACTTGGGGTATTACATCCCCTCACCCTTATAAAAATTTCGTCCCGAAATTTAAAATGCCTCGAAAAGCTCGGGATATTTCTCCTTCATCCTCTCCTCAAGTTCCCATGTTGCTTCTTCACGCGCATGGTGACTCCATAGCACCTTTACGAGTGGCATCGACTTATTCCTCAGTTCCTGATTCTTGCGGTCCAAAATCGCTTCTGGCCGCTCTTTATACTATCGATCTGGGCTCAAAACTTCTTTTTCCTGACGAATCACGTGTCTGGGGTCATATACATATTTTCTTAATTGAGACACGTGAAACATGCCATGCGCGTTACCCATACTCGGGGTTATGCTAACCAATATGCCACTGGACCAATGCGCTCCAATATCTCATAAGGTCCCTTGGAAGGTGAAACTTTGAGGAATACCTTATCCGCTGCTTTCAAACATAGCTCGGCCCTCCTCAAATCGGCATAGGACTTCTGCCTGCTCTGGGCTTCTCTGATTCTCTTTCGAATCTAATGGACTATTTCAATCATCTCACTCACAGCTTCAGGTCCGATTACCCTTCTTTCTCCTACCTCATCCCAGTATAAGGGCGAACGACATTTTCTTCCATACAACGCTTCAAAGGAAGCTATCCCGATTGTTGCCTGATAACTGTTATTGTAAGCAAACTCAATCAAAGGCAAAATCGGCTCCCAACTGCCTCCTCGATCCAAAACTACCGTTCTTAACATGTCCTCGAGAGTATGAATGGTCCTCTCGGATTGACCATCTGATTGAGGGTGAAACGCCGTGCTGAAATTCAGGTGAGTCCCCAACTCCTGTTGTAAGCTCATCCAAAACGAGATGGGAACTTCACATCTCTGTCAGACATAATAGATTTCAGCACTCCGTGTAGTCTTACAATCTCTCGGACACATATATGAGCCAACTTATTTGATTCATAGTTTACTCTGATCGGCAAAACGTGAGCACTCTTCGTTAGACGATCCACTATAACCCATATCACGGTATTCCCTTTCTGTAACTTTAGCAACCTTGTCACAAAGTCCATGGTGATATGTTCCCATTTCCACTCAGGGATGTCTAACGGCTGTAACTTCCCGTATGGCCGCTGATGTAACGCCTTAACTTGTTGACATGACAACATTTCTCTACATACAAGGCTACATCCTTCTTCATACCATCCCACCTGTACTTGGTCTTCAGATCTTGGAACATTTTAGTGCTTCTTGGGTGAGCGGTATACGGCGTATCATGAGCCTCACTCAAAATCTCGTTCCTCAACTCCTCACTGTTTGGCACTAGGATTCTATCTCTGAACAGTAAAGCACTATCAGGTGCCTCCCGATATTTTCCCACCGGCTTGACTCTTAATTTCTGGCGCAGCTTCCCAATTTCTGCGTCTCTTCTCTGTGCCTCTACAATTCTTTCTCTCAGATCTGGCACCACGGTCAAAGCTGCTACTTCACACTTCTTCCTTTCCGATGGTGATATTACTTTTAGACGAAGTTTCTCAAACTCTCTGATTAATCTGCCTTCCGTTGCAAGCATACATCCTAACTGTGCTTCTCCTTTCCAGCTCAAGGCATCGGCTACTGAATTAACCTTGTATGGGTGATAGTTTATCGTTAAATCGTAATCATTCACGAGTTCCAACCATCTTCTTTTCCTCATATTCAAATTCTTTTGTTCAAAGAAATACTTCAAACTTTTATGATCCGTGAATATGGCACACTTCACCCCATAGAGATGGTGTCTCCAAATTCTTAATGCATGGATTACGGCCGCTAATTCCAAATCATGAATCGGATAATTAACTTCATGCGGTCTAAACTGCCTCGATGCATAAGCTATCACCTTTCCATTTTGCATCAACACACAACCTAGTCCATTCTTAGATGCATCGGTGTAAACCTCAAAATTCTTATCTGATCACTACTAGGATAGGTGCGGTCATCAACAACTGTTTCAACTTCTGAAAACTCTTTTCGCATTCCTCTGTCCATACGAACTTTATACCTTTCTGAAGTAGTTACGTCATTGGTCTTGCAATTTTCGAGAAACCCTCGATGAATCTTCTGTAATACCCTGCTAAACCAAGAAAACTGCGAATCTCATTCGGCGTCGTCGGTGATTTCCAATCTATCACCGTATGAATCTTGGCTGGATCCATTTTGATTCCATCAGCCGAAACAATGTGACCCAAGAATGTCACTTCTCTCAGCCAGGATTCGCACTTGTTGAACTTTGCATACAACTTCTCATCCCTTAAGGTTGTAACATCGTTCTCAGATTTTGCTCATGTTCTACTTCGCTCTTCGAGTATATTAGAATGTCATCGATCAATACCAAAACAAAGTTATCGAGATACGGATGGAATACTCGATTCATCAAGTCCATGAACACTGCCGGAGCATTTGTGAGTCCAAATGGCATTATTATAAACTCGTAATGACCATATCTGGTTCTGAACGCTGTCTTCGGAATGTCCTCCTTCCTGATCCCTAATTGATGATACCCCGATCGAAGATTGATTTTAGAAAATACTTTTGCTCCCTTGAGTTGATCAAATAGATCATCGATCCTTAGTAATAGATATCTGTTCTTCAGCGTCAGCTTACTTAACTCCCGGTAATCAATGCACATACGCATCGACCCATCCTTCTTCTTGACAAACAGGACAGGTGCTCCACGAGGTGAAACACTTGGTCGAATAAATCCCAAATCCAGTAGTTCTTGTAACTGAGCTTTCAGTTCCTGTAACTCCTTCGGAGCCCTGCGATAAGGTGCCTTTGAAATCAGTGTCGCTCCTAGTTCCAAATCTATAGTGAACTCGACCTGCCTGTCTGGTGGCAGTCCTGGTACTTCTTCTGGGAATACATCCTCGAACTCTCTCACTCACTATCGGCACGTCTTGGACTATCAACTAGGCTTTTCTTCTCCTTCTAGATACACCAAGAAAGCTTGATTCTCAGCTTTGCTCATTAACTTTGATGCCTGCAGGGCTGAGATAACTGGCACTCTCTGTCTTCTTTTAAACCCATATACAATCGATTCTTCATTTTCAGGTTGCGGTATAATCACCTTTCGCTCGCGACATAGGATCGTTGCTCTATTTTCCACTAACCAATCCATACCTAGGATTACATCTATGCCATGAATATCCAAATACATACAACTCTGCTACTTGAATCTCATTCTCATTTAACTAAATTCTCAAGTCACGACATACTAAGGTAGAGATAGTAATTTCTCCTGAAGGTATTGCTACATTCAAGTCCTGACTATTCATTTCTACCTTAAGTTGAAATGCTTCAATGCATGCAGACGAAATAAAGGTATGCGATGCTCCAGTATAAAAAAAAATACCTTGACAGGTATATCATGAATAGTTCCCATACCTGCAAGATTCCCTTCGTCTTCTGTTGCCTTCAAATGGTATGCCCCTGTCCTTCTGGGTTGATGGTCTCCCTCTGGCAGGTTTCCAATAGATTGTCGATGCGGAGATCGTCCATTTAGCATACTTCCTTGATGATTCCTTCCACCGTCCTTTCCCACCTGACGCACTCCTCTCAATGCTCTTAGTTGCTGATGGATAGACCCTTGGTTACTCTGCTGGTTTCTTACTCTAAATGATGCAGAAGGGCATTGTCGTGCAAAATGTCCAGTGTCCCCACAAACGAAGCATTGGAACTCTGTATTTTGGCATTGCCCAAAATGTTTTCTTCCACACCTACTGCATTTTGGAGGTGCTTTCCCTTTTTGTTTAATTCTAGGGGCAGATGTCGTTCCGCCTCTTCCAATATTCTGATTAAAGTTGCGCCCTTTATTGGTATGATAATGTCCTTGATCAGAGCACTTCCGAATTCCTTGCCCCTGATGAAACTGGCTAGGGTTTTCCTCCCGTTTCCTCTTCTGGGCTGGGGCTGAAGTCAGAGTCTCCTGGGCTCCCCATTCTGGCATCTTCTTCTTGTTTTTGGAAGCCTCAATGTCCAAGGCATTGCTCAATAATTCTTGGTAACTCAACCCTTTCATTATTGCCAACTGGGAACGGATATCCTCGCGCAGACCTTGTCGAAACTTATCCGCCATTTTCTGAGGCGTGTCCGCCAGATGCGGTGCTAACTGTAGTAGTTCTCCAAACATGGTATCGTATTCTTCCACAGACATTTTTCCCTGCTCAAATAGGAAAAATTCTATCTCCCTAGCCCGTCTGTATTCCTTCGAGATAAATTTCTCGTACAGTGCTTCCTTAAACCTTTCCCAATTTAAATGAGGTCGCTCCTCGAGTGTCAAAGACTTGACATAAGTTTCCCACCAGCGATCGGCCTTACCTTTCAACTGGTAGGTCATGCAGTTGACCTTCTCCATTTCATTACACTGCATGTGTTTAAATATCTTCTCGAGTTCACGCACCCAATTATCTACGGTTTCTGGACCTCCGGTACCATCAAATATGGGTGGCTGCTGCTTGCGGAAAGTCTCTACAAGCTGAAACGAAGAAGCCACTGGCACTCTCTCGGGAAATGGTTGAAAGTGCCCTCCCTGTGCTGTTACACTATCACTGTCAGATATCGTCTCATACTCATTGTGTTCATGGAAGATAGGCACCTCTTCCAACACTGGGGCTTTCAATCCCTATTGTGGATCAGTCCTTCCTCGTCCTCTTCCTCGGCCCCTTCCACGACCGCGTTCACTCTCACGTATCTCAACGCTAGCAGACATTCTGATAATATCACAGTAAGTTAGTCAACTAGTCGTATAGATTTTCTTAAGGTCAAGTAGCATGTTCCCATAATTTAATATATACTTATGCCATCAAATATTGTCATCACCCCATCACAGTAATGACGTTCTCAAAGATCGGTAAGGCGGTATAGCAGGAAAAAAAATCATAGTTATCAAAGCATACCGCTTAAATACCGAATTAATTACATCTAACTTAGTTCGCATAAGCTCTTGCAACCGACATGATTCAAACATAACGATTATAGGTTCTTATCAAAGGGGATAGAGGCTGATGGTTTTGGGGGTTTGGGAAAAAGGGGAGGTGACACTCTCTCTTTCTCTCTCTAGTCTAGAAATGGGTGAATGAATTATATTATCATATATATATATGGTCTTAGTATTATTTCCACTATAAATATATATATATATATATATATATATGTATATATATCTATATTTCAAATATTAAATTCCCATAAAGAAATTATTTCTCCACTCCATAATTCAAGATTTTTCCATCTCACTTTAAATCCAATAAGACTCGATAAATCCATCCAATTTATATAATAATTCCAAGCTCAATTTATAAAATTCTATTTCTCGATCGTGAATAAAATGAAATCGACAGCTCTCAAATAATATTTGCTCAAAAATTTAGGAGAATTTCCCTTCATTAAAACAATTAAGCGAAACAAAAGCTTAATTACACTTGGGGTATTTCATAGACATGATCGGGTTTTGACATATTCTCAAACCCTTTAGGTTGCTCAACGTAAGCTTCCTCTTCCAGGATCCCATTCAGGAAGGCGCTTTTAACATCCATTTGATAAAGAGCGAAGTTAGCAGCACACGCAATGGCTATCAAGAGACGGATTGACTCCAATCTTGCCACAGGAGCAAACGTTTCGTCAAAGTCAATGCCTTCAACTTGCGTATACCCCTGAGCAATTAATCTCGACTTGTTTCTCACAATATTTCCCTTTTTGTCGGTCTTATTTTTGAATATCCACTTGGTCCCGATAACATTTTTATCCTTCGGTCTTGGAACCAGCTCCCAGACATCATTATACTCGAATTGACTGAGCTCTTCTTGCATTGACTTAATCCAGAATTCATATGCAAGAGCTTCTTGTACATTCTTGGGTTCAGTTAGAGATAAATAACAAGCAGAGTGTAGAAGATTAAACCTTGTCGACAAGCACACCGATCTAACCATCTCACGGTAATTGACAGGATCCTTCTTTCTTGTTTGGATTCCCTCTGTCACACTTCCTATTACCTGAGAAGTTGGATGATCCTTCCTTATTCTGAGAGGAGGATCCCTTCTTTCCTGGTTTGACACTGGGTTGTCAGAGTGCTCATCTGTGTCAAAGCTTGGTGAAGTTTGACTCCTGGTAGGCTGATCACTGGGTGACTGTTCAGTGGTAGTCGGTTCTTCAGGACTTTCAATTAGATGAGATGCATCTAATTCTTCGATCTTCTCAATTAGAGAGCCAGCTTCGTCAAACACAATATTGACTGACTCCTGGATTGTTTGAGTGTCAAGGTTATAGACTCGATAGGCTCGGCTGTTGCTAGCATACCCAATGAATAGGGCTTTACTGCTCCTTATGTCCAGTTTGGTAAGATAATCCCTGTCGTTCAACATAAAACATAGACACCCAAAGACATGTAAGTACTTTAGGTTGGGTTTCTTACCATTAAGAATTTCATAAGGTGATTATAACACATGTTGTAAGACCTTCCACATACAACACATGTTGAAGTTTTGGGAAGTCTGGCACGTCCAGGGTTCCTTTGCCTGTAATTCTTCCTTTAGCTCCTCCTCCATATGTAACAGAACCAGCGCAGATTCCTGAGTAGTCTGACATACATGATCGATCGCCTGTCATATGTCTGGAGCAGCCACTGTCAAAGTACCATGTACCTGCAATGTTAGTTTTTAGCGAAGTATACACAACAAAACAATTTGAACTTGTTTTCTGGTTTTCATCTGCGATTCTTTTTCTGCAGAAAGGATTGATGTGACTTGCCTTGTTACAGTAATGACATACATACTTCTTTGACTTTTCCTTCTCGTTTGACACTCTGGTGTCAGACTCACCCTTTGTAAATTTGATCATGTTCTGAGGATCAAAAAGATTAAAACTGGGAGTCGTTTGATCTTCATACCCAAGTCCACTTCCATTAGATGTCTTAGTGGCAAGGATCTCGTGAAGAGTGTCTCGTCCTCGATTGATTTTGTCAAAGACAGAATCAGCTTCCTTCAGCTTATCCTTGAGATGACTGACATCTTTGTCTCTCCGAGTGAGAAGAACTTCTAACCTCATAAGTTGTCTTCTTAAGGACTGATTCTCTTCTCTAAGTCTTTCAATTTCGTGACTTTGTTCCTCACATCTTCTATCCACAATATTAAAGAGATCGCTGACTTTCTCCATCTCTTTTGGAGCAGTGATAAAGTTTCCTTCTTCCTCATTTCTTTGACCTGAAACACACTCAGACATTGACACGTCAGAGTTAGATGAATTATACCTGTTGCTAGTGTCTCCATGTGGTACTAAGGTGAGATCAGTTGTATCTTCCTTGCTTTCGAACTCTTCAGTGTTGTCCACTTCCATCAGGTCATCTTCATTCAATTCCTCAATCCTAACATATAACACAACCTACTCATCCTCATCCTCATCAGTGTCAGAGTCTTCACTGAGGGTGGTGTTAAAAATCAGCTTCTTTCTTCTTAGAACAATTGGACATTCATTAGCAAAATGACCCATTCCAGAACACCCATGACACTTGACATTATCAAAAGTAGAACTTTCTGAAAAAGGATTAATACCATTTTTGGCGTATTTATCACTCTTACGCGAGGATGTGGTTGAGTTACTTGAAGCACTTGAAGGTACGGAGGTTGTAGTCTTGAACCTTCTTGAGCTATAATCACCTTTTCCTTTCTTCATGGATCTCATGAATTTGTTGAACTTTTTCGTCAGGAGCACCAGATTCGGATGTCCCTCATCTAGCAGTTCATCGTCTGACACCTCGAGGTCAAACTTTGATGGATTTGACACACTTTCAACTGGTTCTTTTCCAGCACGAAGTGCGATACTCTTGCCCCTGTACACCTATTTTTGTTCATTCAAATTCATTTCAAACGTGGTAAGTATGCTTACCAATTCACCAATCTCAAGTTTTTCCAAATCTTTGGCCTCTTCAATGGCTGAAATTTTGTAATTGAATCTTTCAGGTAGAGATCTAAGCATTTTGCTAACAAGTCTTTCATTGCTGATTGGTTCCTTGAGTGCGAGAGCTTCATTTGCCATGGTCACCATCTTTTCAAAGTATTCGGTGATGGTTTCGTCCTCAGCCATGCGGAGATTCTCAAACTTGGTAGTGAGGAGTCTCATTTTGGTCTTCGCACACTAGCTGACCCTTCGCATTTGGCTTGAAGTATAAGCCAAGCTTCTTTTGCTTCCAAGCAGCTTCAAATTAACCTAGCACAACCAATATCAACAGAAATAAAAATTGCATTAAGGGCTTTGGTATTGCAGTTTGACAACACCCGTTCCTCATTTGACCATTTGCCTTCTTCTTTTGGAATTGTAACAGTCTTTGTTGCATCTTCAGGATCTGGGATTTCTTCCTTCGGAGGTGTCCATCCTTCCAGCAACGCAGCCCAAGCTCTCTCATCAACAACTTTAATGTAAATTCGCATACGGCTTTCCCACATGCTATAGTTAGTCCCATTGCAATCCAACACGGGAGGACGGGCTGGCACACTCGACATATCCATTGTGAAAAATCGCACTCAGGAAAAAAACTACTTAGTCCGTCAAGTAGAGGCTCGTGACGCCAATTGATATAATTTAGTGCCCGAGTTTAACACAATGGTGTCAAAGATAGTAAAACACAAAAGTTTCACACATGCAAAACAGAGTATTTAAACACACGCGGAAGCTAAAGAGTTTGACACAGCGGAATTAATTGTTCGAAGGTTTATAAATTATAAACCCTCGAGAGCCACACGACAAATAGTTTTCACTTTTCAAAACAAGGTTTTTACAAGTGAAGAACAAAACACTAAACAAGATAGAAATTTTCCTAAGTTCACTCCTTAGTAAAATTCCTACGAAAAAAAATCAAACCCAAAATCACACGATACAACCCAAATGCTCTTCCACCGTAGGATTCACTCTCCGAAGATGGATTCCACAACTCGATTGTAGTCTTGTGTGCTTTAAGAATGATTGAAGAAAGACGATTCAGCCTAGAGCTCGTATGAATAAGTGTTTCACCTCTGATCCACACTTCTCTAGTCTTTTTCGTCTTGTATTTATAGAGCTTGGAGCACTCGAGCACTTCTTCCACTACTTGGCAATGGATCATGTCTTCTTCCACGACTTTACCTGTTCATACAACAAAAATGAACACCCACAAACTCACGTGGGGGTAAATAAAGATGTAGAGGTGCTCCCTATTATTTAGGAACTAAAATAACTACCTAGAATAATAATATAAATAATATAATTAATAATAGATACTTAATAAAGATAATATATTCGAAACCTGATATTTAGGACTTGTAAAAACGTCATTAAACAGATAAGAACAAGTTTCCTATAAAATAGGAGTTAGTTGTAACAAACAGATTCGGAACTTTGATATTGAGGAGTCAAAGTTGTAAGCAGATAAGGTTTGACTTTAACCTGTCAATGTGAGTAAGTTTGACAACCGTGTGTCAAATTTACATATTCGCATATTCGTACTTCACACTTTTATTGTGTTATATTTAAAATTTTTATCACTAACGGAGTTAGTTCTCATTTATAACATTTTTCGCTGATATATTAACCATAGTATTTCTCGCTCTCTCTCTTCAAATTTTCAAATACACATAGAAAGAGAAATACGCATAGTCTTCATAACTGATAGACCAACAATATTTACCCCAATAATCTATATATTATTGATCACATATATATAGAGTGTTACAAGATATGAATGAATCATTAAAGATATACATAATAACAAACTAATAAGATATCCTAGTGAGATGTGGAAATATCTTTTGCACGCATATCTTCATGCATATCTATTTTAATATCCTCTCAAGCGAGACTGTGGGAAACCAACAACTCGAAGCTTGCTACGGAAGAATTCGAAGAGTGGACGAGGCAAACCCTTGGTGAAAATATCGGCAATTTGCTGCGACGAAGAGACGAACTCGGTTCGAATCTTATTTGCATGCACAAGCCCACGAACAAAATGATAGTCAATATCGATATGCTTTGCTCGCTTCCACCGGATTTTGTGTGAGAAAGATAGCACTGTTGTTGTCACAGAACGAGGATGGCAGCCGCAGAAGCTTGAGACGGAGCTTGAGAAGTAAGTTAGTTAGCCAGACGACCTCTGCCGTTGTATTTGCCATTGCTCGATATTCCGATTCGCAGCTTGATCGTGAGATAGTAAGTTGTTTCTTGGCACTCCAGGAGACGAGATTCCCTGCAAGAAAAATAGCATAACCATATGTAGAGCGTCGGGTATCTGGACAACGTGCCCAGTCGGCGTCGGAGTAAGCAACAAGGCTGCATTTGCTGCTGCGAGAGAATACCAAACCATGATTAATAGTGCCCTTAACATAGCGAAGTATTCGCTTGACTATCTGGTAGTGTTCGTCGGTTGGAGAATGAAGGTACTGACTTGCCAAATTCACCGCAAAGGAAATGTCCGGACGAGTAATTGTCAAATATTGCAGGGCACCGACCAATGATCGATAAAGTTGACATCGACGAACGGCTGACCGGCGGACTGAAGAGATGTACCAGCGGCGAGTGGCTTTGATTCCAGGAGATCCGAACGAGCAAGAATATCCCGCGCATACTTAGCTTGCGAGAGAAACAATCCATCTTGTGTGTAGTTGACTTCCAATCCAAGAAAATAATTTAGCCTTCCCAAATCCTTGATAGAAAATTCATGGTTCATGTCGGAGACGAGGCGTAAAATAGAAGAGGGATCATTCCCCATCACAATAATGTCGTCCACATATACCAAGAGATATAGAGCGATGTCGGCCTTGGAGAGAATGAACAAAAGTGTGTCGGATTTGTTGTAGAGAAATCCAATGCGAACCAGGTAATCATTGAGCCGTTGAAACCAAGCCCGAGGTGCCTGCTTTAACCCGTAAAGTGCCTTCGAAAGCTTGCAGATGTGATTTGGAAACTGTGCATTGCTGAACCCAGGCGGTTGCTCCACATATACGGGGGATGATAGATGACCATTCAAAAAAGTATTTTTGACATCAAGCTGATGTAGGGGCCAGTTGTAATGGATAGCAAGGGTGAGAACGACCCGAACAGTAGTAGCCTTGATGACTGGACTGAACGTGTGGGATAAATCAAGATCCGGTAGTTGAGTGAAGCCTTGAGCCACCAGTCGTGCCTTATAGCGATCAATGGAGCCGCCGGGTAGGAATTTAGTCCGAAAAACCCATTTGGATCCAATGATATTGATGTCGGAAGGCCGATGCACAAATGTCCATGTGTTATTGTTGCGAAGAGCAGCCATCTCCTCATCCATTGCCACCATCCAGTGAGCATGTTTAGCTGCAGATTTGAAATCGCGAGGTTCCGAACTAGACAAAAGATCAACATGAAGAGCAGTGTTAGCAAAATTGGCAATATGTCGTGGTCTAAAAATATCAGCCTTGGCTCGAGTAATCATTGGATGAGTAGGCGGAATAGGGACGGCTGGAGAATGGTTCGAATTTTCTTCAACTGGAGGAGGGGTTGGCTGCGGCGCTGGGTGAGGAGTGGGTTGCGGGTCTGAACACAAGGTGCATGGCGCGGGATTGGCGAGGGATGGCGAAGGTTCGGACTGGACTTGTCAAGGGGCAGGTAGACATGGCCACGGGCCGGTTCCGGTTCGGAACCGCCGGTTCGGCGGTTCCAGAAATCAAGGCCCTGAACCGGCCCGCCTGAGGATAGTTCCGGTTCCGGTTTTTGACCCGGAACCGCCGGTTCCGGGTCGAACCGGCGGGCCAGCCGGTTTTTTTTTTTTTTTAATTTTTTTTCAAAATTTTAAAATGTGAACAAGAGGACTTGAACCCATGACCTCTACAAAGTTTAGAGATCATTTATCCACTAGGCTACTAATCCTCAATTGGAATAAACCTGATCTAAAATATATAAATTTATTACCTTTATAAATCTATTATAATTATAATGTGAAATATGTAATAACTTATAAATTATAATATACAATAATATTTAAATAAATAAATATACTGTTTTAAGTAATTACTATAATTGATAATTTAAATACTCAAATAGATTATTTTATAAATAATATAAATAAATATATAATATGACGAAGATGCTTATTAATTATTTGATTATATAAATACATAGAAAAATTATTCATATTTCCTTATCATTATTGATTTAAATTATTGTTTATTATATACTTGATAGTTTTGAAGCTATTATAATAGTACAAATAATGCTCAACTAAAATAATATGATATATTATGCATTTTCCCAATACTTAATATTAAAATTAGTAACATTCTT
>JAPKLW010005019.1:0-23069 GCA_026898455.1 Plectranthus barbatus
TTTTTTTTTTTTTTTGTGAAAGTTGATTAGTTGTTTGATGGGTTCAAAGTTGAAACTCAACTTTTACTTTTAAGAAAGCCAACCATTTCAAGTCAATCCTTTCATTCCCTCTCTCTATTTCCTGGAAAGGGTTGATCCTTCTGGATGAAGTATCACAATTCACAAATAGAAAATATGGGATATGAAAAATTAAATAAAATAGCAAAATACAAAATCTCTACAATCTCCCAGAATGGAAAAAACCCAAGCAATTGATTTTGCTTCAACTCCATTATTTGCTTCCTCAACCACTTTGGCTCATGGTTGGTGACATTGAACTCAAAGATGCCAACGTTGACATAGTCCTTGTCAATAATATTATGCTCTATTTTTTTCATACATGATGTAGTAGGTTTATTTCAGCATTAAACAAGCATGTCTGATGATAACTCAACGTGCATTATAATTAATCATACCTAATCACATCCCCAAGAATAAAAAATATCAACATTGTCTACCGGAAAACTCACACACCGACATATCTCAGGAGCCAAACTGGTTTTCGAATCTGTCAACGGAGATTGGGGAAGGTCGGGCAAGGTCGTTGGCTGCGGCTACAGCCCGGGGCAGAAGAAGGTTTTCTTCACAGTTGATTCACAAATAGTGCACGAAATCCACTGCAAGACTGAGGATTTCTGCTCTCCACTCTATCCTACATTGGCAGCCAATGCAGATGTAGTAGTTTTAGTGAATCTTGGACAGAGCCCTTTCAGATATGCACCAGCCAATCTGCAGAGGACTCCCAACCCTTGCTTCATAGGGCCATTGGCAGCTTCTCCTGCCTTAGGCTATGAAGATAGTAGGGAGCTTTTCTCAATGGGAAGGATCGATTCGCTGTGGCTGCAGAGGAGTGCAACCAGAAGCAATAACAACACAGTGAATAGTATCAAGGCTATGGAAGAGTATGATCAAGAATCTGAGGGAGATCTGTTTGAAATTGTCTTGGATAGCACTGGAAGATCTCCCTTTACTACAGTAAATAATCATTAGTGACACAAACTTCACCAGGTGGAGGAAAATGTCGACAGTCTATAGGGATTTTTTTGAGTTTCCACAAACACTTAATTCTTTTTTGTGAATGTGCATATCTGAATTTGAGAATTCAGACATTTTTAGATTTATTTATGTGGAGAATAAAGTGCTGTATACTCTGACAATCAACGAAACATCGAAAACAGACAGCACAAAAATAGTAGACTAACAAAACACAGAGAAACTTACTAGTGAAAAAAATCCCAATAAGAAATGAAATTAAGACAGTATCACAAATTACCAGTAGCAGAGTATTTGTGCTGTCGAACTATTCATGCGAAATATACACATCAGTAACGGCTTCTGATAGATAGAAGTGGAGAGGAAATCTATTGCTAAATAGTAGATGGATATAGATTGGCTTGTTGGCGAACCCGTTTCTTGTACTCCTCACGTTGCTGCATATACCAAGAAATGTAGAAAAACTACATGAAATGAATACTCTACATGATTTGGAAAACAAATTATATCTGTAACAATGTAAAGCACCTGTATGAAAAGTTGATAGCCATCTGTTTGGGCAGGATCATTTGGATTAGGTTGGTCCAACAGATCCTGAATACCGAGCAAAATTTGCTTCACAGTGATGGCTGGTCTCCAACCCTACAAGAAGACCAGTTGTATGAATATAAATTCTTGGAAGAAAAATGTCACAAAAGTTGAAAGTGTGGGATAAGAGCTACTCACACTGTCCTCATTCAGGATGGACAAACAGACTGTTCCGGAGGGGTATATATTAGGGTGGAAGAAATTCGAAGGGAACTTGCACTTGGGTGGTCTGCTAGGATAATCTTCACTGAAGTACATTGTGAGAGGGTAGTAGCCGCCCTCCCAATCGGTCTGTCAATCAAAATATCAGTCTACTAATACTATTATGCATCAATAAGCAGAGTAGGTGCATATTGGTTGGCTTCAAACAGAATTATGCATCAGTTATTTTTCCTTTTACATGTCAAACCTTATCATACACTTCAGAAACAGGTGCAGCAGGAGATTAAAAAAAGACCAGATTTTAGAGGTAAAACCCAAAAATCCAAGGATATTTACAGACTCTAGCTATTGAAGAAATTTTGCATTGCAACAGTGCAGAAACAGAAATGGAAGAATGATTCACAAAGCCATCACATCTAAGCACAATATCATAAAACTAGTAATAAATGAAAGATTAAATCTTCAATCCAAAATTGAAATAGCATGCCAAAAGCAAAGTGGATCAATATATGGGTACACCATTTGGTGGTCAAAGACAACTTTTTCACAAAATTTGTGAATCGAGTATTTCAATGATGCTAAAACTAATATCTCAAAAGTGCAAGGAGTGTGTTCCACCAATAGGTTGATACATCCCCTATACAACTTCAAATCAATGTTCATAACGTTATATTCCATCAATAAACATGTACTCAAATGCTGCCCTTGAAGAACTTACGATGCATCCCCATGCAATGCCCAACTTAAACATTGAACAATGCAAAGATCCCCCTTACCAAATTATAATAATTCCATATCCAGCTTCACAATGATGTATACTTAACTCGAACCGTGGCACACTGATTCAATATTTTTAATTAAAAAAAATGAAATTTCTCAAAAAATTACAACCAAAATCCCCAATGGTTATATTCAACAAAGCAAGAATCCGTTAATACATATTACTCACATAATGAACTGACTGATACACAAAGGGATGCAGCCAGCGCAGGAAGCAATGAACAAATAAAAATAACAAAGCATAACCATGCAAGATCTCCCGCTGCTAACACTCACAAAGCAATCAAATGCACCACCTACGAATCTCACATATAAGTTATCTAACAACAAATTTCTCAGTCTTCCAACGACCAAAAACTTACGTTAGATTTACCAGGGATGATGCAATGCCACACCATCAAATTAACCGTACCGTCTGGACTCGTCTCAGGTCGCGCCACAAAACCCTAAAAACCAGGAATTTTTCCCATTGATAGTAAATAAGAAAACGAGAAATATCAAAACCCAATAACCGCAAGCGTGGTTTTCACACAGAACACACGGTCATGCAGCAAAGGAGACGAAACTAACGTGTGGGTGATTCCTGCGCCAAGCTTTCCGCTCCTCGGCGAGGCGTCCTCGTGCTATGCCGGCCGACATTGCTGATCGATTTGTTCAACTTTTGCTTCGACTGACTTTTGAGTTACGAATATATATAAGGTGTAGGCCCAATTCAATTGAGTTAAAAGATTAGTCGAACTAACCTACTTTTTATTATTATAATATATTATCAATATATTTATAATATTTAACATCATTATTTATCAATTAAACTTAAAGTTGTTTAATTGAATTTAGTTCAAATAATTTTTAAATAAATAATAATTATGGAGTTAAAATATATTTAAATATTGATGAAAATAAAATAATGTATGTTTAATATTTAATTTGGTGAATATGAGAAAATGCTATTTTACATTTTTTTTATTGTTTAAAAGATTGAAGGAGAGAAAATTAATTACTAAAATAAACTAATCTTAAAATTAAAGAATAATTCGTAAATTTATGAATCATACAAAATCAACCTAACAACTAAAGTTGTTATCAAATATCCCTAAGAGAAAAATCTTATAATAGCTATTTTGTCTATTACATATTATGTATTTTTATAGAGTGAAATTTATTAATATTCACGTTTTTATGGAAATATCCAAAATATTACATATATTTAATAAATATCATTGCACTATTCAAACATTTTTTAGAATCTTGTTATTGGTTTTTTCATAAAAAATAAGGTTGATGGAAATATTTTGATTAAAATATAATTTTATTGTTAAATTGGTAGAATTAAATATTGTAAAATTGATCTGCATAATTAAAAAAATTGAAATGGGTTGGTGACCATAACACGAACCCAAAATTAAAATTAAAAAACCAAATGAGCACCGATCCACAACACAGACCCTCTCTTTTGATGTCCTCCCCCTATCCCTTCCCCACGGACCCTCACTCCTCCCTTTATATTTTTTTATTATATTTAAATATGTTCTAATTATATGTATATTTTTTTTTATATTTCTCGTACCACTCCCATGTATATATATATTTGTGTGTCTGTGTGTGTTTGTATATTTTATTTTTCAAAAATGAAAAAAAAGGACATTTCATGAATGTATTTAATATTTTGAGTATTTTCATCACGTGTTTATTTTTTTTTTTTATTTAAACCATGTTCCACTTTTTTAAACTCATCTTAAATTCGGTCAATAATTTCAATTTTTATTCCTAAACTTATTATTTATATAATACATAATTTAAAAATCGAGTTTGACGAGTTTGAAACCGAGTCGGGATCGAACTTGACCATACTTAATTCGGCTTGTGATCACCCTTACTTGCTCCCACAATATTTATGAATTTTTTTAAAAGTGAAATTAAAAATGTCAATCTCATGAAAATATAATTGAACCCGATGATGCTCGAAATTTCCAACCGTCCACGCTCTCAATTCTTCTTCCTTTTCAACTCTATATATACATGTATATTGGATTTGATGTAAAAAATAAAGTGTATTTGGATCACATTAACAGCCAAGATAAAAACATGACTTATTAAAAATATTTAACAAGAGCACAAATTATTTTAAAATTAATATACAAAATTATGAATAAAATTTGGTATAAATTATTAATTAATTATAAATGAAGGGTGTAAATTTATTTTTATTTAATATAAATAAAAATTTAACACCAAATTCAATCCTTATATATAGGTGATTGTGTATGTGTATGCACGAGTCATTCTTACGGCGACAATATGTAAGCTAATGTTTCATCTTTATAAATATCAAATATAATTCGAAGTACTCTAAATTATGTTTAACTAGAATCTTGGCATACCGGCATAGAAATTGAAATAAAAATAAATACAAATAAAACACTTGGTGGAACTTCTAAGTTAAACTATCAAACCTAATTCGAATTATTTTTAAACTATTTAATTTAACTTAAATTAGTAATAATTGTCAAAGTTATTAAACTCTGTCTTAGGGGATCCCAAGCCAATGCAAAAACTACATACTCAATCATTTTTTAAAGTATTTTAAAAAATAAATAAAACTTAATTTGATTTGTATTTATTAAAATTTATGTTCATAAAAGTTAAAAGTATAATTTACCGATTAATAACAATTTTAAAACTACAGCGACTTCATTTAAAACCTTATTACGAGAAAATCGGAATTGCCCCCTAAATTTTCTAGGATTGTAACTACTCCTCTTTAATTACGAAAGGGGAGCTGGTAGGTCATTTTGAGCATGATTTTTCCCCTATCGCACTTGCACTATGCGAAATTCAAGATTCACACTTCATTTTCATAATAAAATTATATAATTTTGTCATTCTTTAACTTTTTCTCCTTATTTTATAACAAGTTTCAAGGGTGTTTATCTCATCACAAATCCAACATAACCAGCAATTTAACTGATATATATCACTATATGAAAGAAATGGTATCGACCTTGGCTTTAAAATTACCAAAAAAATGGAATGCGTGGATTGGGCAATTTATTGTTTTTATTTATTTGTTATTTTGTATAAGTTTGTTTATTTAAATATCATACTAATTTTACACTTGCACGTAGCGCGATTTAAAACATATTAAATAATATCTCATTTTTTGATAATGTTCAAAAATTTATATATATTATACGTATTTTTATAATTATCTAGAAATAGATTTAATTTATGTCCATCATTATTATTGATAAAATTATATTATTAAGTTATTATTTGATATTCTAGAATTCAATAAATATAATTAAAATACTTTATTATAATATTATATATTCCCTTTGTCTTTCATTATTAATCTTATTTTTCATTTTCGTTCATCTCATTTATTAATTTCATTTCTATTATTGACAAACAATTAAAGTAAATTAATTTAGCTCCAAGTAACCGTCAATGACAAAACTACCCCCAAACCCTACAAAACATTACACCCGCCCCACCCTCGCCCTCGCCCTCGCCCTCATTCCTCTCCAACCCATTTTTTCCTCCCTACTCAATCTGTGAAACCCCCTACTCCAATCTGCTGTCATTTACCTCTCTTCTCAATATGCGAAACCCCCTACTCCAATCCGCCGCCATCTTCCTCTCTTCACCACACCGTCGTTCTTCCTATTTTTTTTTTCTCTGAGTCAGACCGTTGTCCCTCATTTTTTTCTCTTAGTTGCCACCCTTCACACGATGATGAACCCTACCCGTTTTCACCATCATTTCTCTCCTCTTCGTTGTTGCCCCCGCTGCCAGTCGTCGGTGTAGGTGACGAACCCTTGTGCGATGAAGATATATCGCGTTTATCGAGGACTCCTTTTAAGTCTTTGCTCCCTTCTCTATTTTCCTGAAGCTGATTAATGACCGTCCCTTGTTTTCGACGATGATTAACAATTGATTTCGCTATCTCCATGTTAAATATTATGTATTTTGCCTTGGTTCTGTGTTGCTTTCTTCACTTACCCACTCTTGTAGTGGTGAAATCTTTAAATAAAGGAAGTGTTCTAGCCCATATCCCCTCATTGTTGTCAATATTTGTTGTTTCCAAATAAGATAATTATTTTATGTAAGCTTCACAGAAATAGGGTAATTTTGAAGAAGTATAGGGTTGGAGTACCTTGTAACTCTTATAATATGGCGGTAATTTAAAGAGAAACGAGAGCATCAAAAACAGGTTTTATTAACGGCTCTGATACCATGGTGAACACCTATGGATTGAGGCATACCAACATTCAAACTTCTCATTTCTTGAAATCCACCTCACACAATATTCTCTACATATGTAAACTATCCTCACTAGTGACCAGTCTTCAACCCAATAATTTAATAAAATATTTTTTTTTTCCTCCAATAGCCAACCTACCATCTAATAATATCTATATCTCCTATTAGTAATCAAACTCAACCTAACTTTTTAATTAAAGTATTAATTTATCTATCTTCAAACATAATAAAAAAATTTGATTCATTATTATAATAAATAAATTATTATCTACTAGAGATTTATAATTTAGTTAATAAATAAAATTATCAATTTTTTGTTTGTGGTTCATTTAACTGTTTTTTTTTTTTTTCGAGAAGTTTATTCATAAATATCATGTTCCAACTAATATTTTCTTTGGGAAAGTCTTGGGTTAGATAGGCCTAAACGATTTAGGCGGGTTTTATCCATTAACTCATGATTTAGGTGGGTTTTATCCATTAACCCAAATCCAAACCCATATAATATACCCTATTTGGAATGGGTAAACCCATTTGGGTAGGATAAAACCCGCCTAAACCGATTAGGCCTGCCTAACGCAAGTTTTTGCCATTTTCTTTTATTTAATTCCAAAAGTGTAACAATATTATGTGCTAGTCATTTTAGATTAATTAAATTCGTAATCAAGTTCAATTTTTTTTTGGATGAATCATGACACATCATACCCTTCCTCTACGTGTATGATGGGAAGAAAAAAAAGGGCCAAAACATCAAATCTAGTCTCAACTATCCGTCTTTTTTCAATTCTAGTATGAACTATACCTATTCTCTAATTTATGTCCAAACTTTCAAAAATCATTCAAATCTAGTCTGTAAAATTTTTCCGGCAACGGAAAGCTGACTGGACAACCGGAAATCCTAGTCATATTTAAAAAGAAAATCAATTAATTCCACATCATAATATTAAATTCCAACTCATAATAAATAATAATTATTTTATATATTATATTATTAAAATAAATAAAAAAATCAATTAAACCAAAAATCAATTCATTCTCCCCATTCCTTCGTCCGCTCCTCCCTCTTTCCCCGTTCGACCCAACCCCAACCCCAGCCCAGGCGCGGCGGCGGCGAAGACCAGGCAGGCGCGGCGGCGGGCGGCGAAGAGCAGGCAGGCGCGGCGGCGACGCACGCCTATGAATGTTTTAGATGCATGATTATCTCTTACATCCTTTCTACTGAAGACCATAAAGCTCCATTGTTGAGACTGTTTATTGTATTTTATATTCAGATGAGCCATCTCTCTTCACTTCTCTTTATATTTATGTTTCATACATTTTTGCTTCATTGTGGAGAAATGTTTAACAGATTTGAACACATAGTTCAGATCAGTCCATTTAAGTAATTTTATATGACCAAAATTGGCTTTGCTCCAATAAACGAGCAACTCCCTCTATTCCCAAGTTTTCATAATTTATTCCTGCCATAAACAAAATGAGAAACAGAACAGTATAGATAAATGAGAAACAAAGAACTAAAATGAAGCAAGTTCATATAAAATGGAAGGTTCAAATGTGATGCCTCAAGCTGCTACAATTTACATCGAATTCATCATGATGCTCTAAAACAAAAACAAAAGGGATGATGCCTCAAGCTGCTGTGCCATAAGCTGCTACGCCTCAAGCTGTTGCGCCTCAAGCTGCTGCTGCCCCTGCTGCTTCAGGCGTGCGTCGCCGCCGCGCCTGCCTGCTCTTCGCCGCCCGCCGCCGCGCCTGCCTGGTCTTCGCCGCCCGCCGCCGCGCCTGCCTGGTCTTCGCCGCCGCCGCGCCTGGGCTGGGGTTGGGGTTGGGGTTGGGTCGAACGGGGAAAGAGGGAGGAGGGGACGAAGGAATGGGGAGAGTGAATTGATTTTTGGTTTAATTGATTCTTATTTATTTATTTTAATAATATAATATATAAAATAATTATTATTTATTATGAGTTGGAATTTAATATTATGATGTGGAATTAATTGATTTTTTTTTAAATATGACTAGGATTTCCGGTTGTCCAGTCAGCTTTCCGTTGCCGGAAAAATTTTACAGACTAGATTTGAATGATTTTTGAAAGTTTGGACATAAATTAGAGAATATGTATAGTTCGTACTAGAATTGAAAAAAGGCGAATAGTTGAGACTAGATTTGATGTTTTGGCCTTTTATTTCTGTATAAATGAACTCGAAAGATATTTCTTAAACATGTTAAAACTCAAAACATTGTAGTGTTGGACATTTTATTATAACCATTTTTGAACGAGAGATTTTATACAAAAAAAACTTGGGTCATGAATAATTGGAAGATTCAAAACAACACCTTCATAGTTCTCACTTATTCCATTTGAAAAAAAGAAAAAACAACACTACTAACAAGATGACACTCAAAATGTAGCCAAAGAAACATAGATGAGCGAAGGAATGTCAATCTAGCTCGAGATCTTGGGGTCTCTCATACGTGTCTTTGTTGACCCAACCATATTTCTCTAGATAAGGATTCACCGTTGTCGGCGGAGGGTATCGATCGATCATGTCTCCCCACGCATTTCCATCCTCCAAATCTCTCAACACCTCCCACACACAACTATTACACTTGAAACCAGACCCAAAACTAATCATCCAAACCTTCTCCCCTTTCTTCAACCTCTTCTTCGCCTCCATGTAGGCCAGCACGTACCACAGGCTACTCGCCGACGTGTTGCCAAAACGATGTAGAGTCATCCGAGATGGCTCTACATCGTAATCTCTCAGCCCTAAACTTCTCCGAACTTCTTCAATGACAGCAGTTCCGCCAGGGTGCAAGCAGAAGTGGTCTACGCCGGCCTTAAGATTGAGAGTTGCTGATTTTGTCACATATTTCATCACAACGTATCTGATCACTTCAGTTAGAGGCAGAGCTTTTGGAGCTAAGCTTGCAATATTCTTCGAAAAAGCCCGACCTGCTGCCTTGGGAAGGTTTTTCCCGAGGTAGAATCCCATCCTTCCTTCGTCGTCTTCTTTTTGCATACAACAAGCGTGGGCCTCAGAGCTCGCGCCCAAATGAGTACGAACGAGACAGTTCAGTCTCATCTTGGCTCGAGCTCTGAAGGCCCTGTTGTTCGTCAGGAGGATCGAGCATCCTCCACAACGGAACAAACAGTTGGTGAGCATCATCGACCTGTCATTCCCCGAGTACCAATGCGGAGCAATCGACTCAGAGCTAATCACAATTGCAAGAGCATTTTTGTGAGACTTGAAAATATTCTCAACAATATTGATTGAAATCAAGCTTGCGCTACACCCCATTCCCGTGAGATCAAACGTTTTTACATCATCCCTCATCTTGTAATAATTGACGATCCTCGACGACAGACAAGGGGCCGAAGAGAAAGACGAAACGTTCACGACAAGAACATCGATATCTCGAGGGGAAACGTTTGTCTTGTCGAACAGCTTCTCCAAGGTGTCGATGAAGAACTCCTCCATCTCTTGAATGCCGTCTTGCAGGGACGGAGAGTCTTCCCGGCCCTCGAGTATGTTTCGAGGGCCGTAGGTATCCTCTCCGATCCCTGACCTGACGATGGCACGCAGCAGAAACTTGTAGTCTAGGTGGCCAAGATTCTTGTTTCGTTCAATGATCTTGCCGCTGAGTTTGGTGTCGATCTTCCTGTCGTCGGAGGGTTTGTAGCACTCGTAATGCACGAGATAGCATTCACGATCGTTTCTTTGACGGGCAAGCTTCAACAACTTGAACATCAAAATCAAGAAACACAGTGAAAACACTGCTAAAGCATAAGGTTCCATTTTAGAAGAGGAAGAAGAGGCAGGGATTAGAAAGCTGGAAGTTCGTGGGCATTCAAGATTCATTCATTTATACGCGATGATCGCGCGATTGCATTTCGTCAAGAACTCGAACCACTTTCACAACACGAATAAGCCCAAAAACGCCAGAACTGATAATTAGAAGAACAACTTCATGCATATCTGGAAATTAATGGCGGGATGGTTGAGAAAACTGGGGATTTGGAGAAGATAATATAAAGAAATGGTGGTATTTTGGCATGATCTGAGAGGTGAGGTAGGACAACATAAATCCTGTTGTCTGCTTCTCAACTTCCATCTTCCCCCATGCTAACAGTAATTCCATGTAAACACAAAAGTCTTTAAATTTATGCTGACTAATATTCTTGTTTGTTTCTTCAGAGTTTGAACCAAATTGCATTGAGGATATGTATAAAGTTTGAAGATTTCATCAAATTTCCAGCCATTTTAGGGCACTTGGTGCAATTTGCAAAATGCACAAGTGAAAGAAAGAAGTAAATAATCTAAAGCATTTCCATTAATGTAACACAATAATTAAAATTAAAAAGCAAACACTTCAAACTCATTCAATAGTTTTGTTAGTCCCATTTTACTGTTTTTTCTTAACCTTATTAATTATTATATTGTTATTTTGATAATTGAGCTTTATTTGAATGAATTTGAGTAAATTAGTTTTTTAATAAGATGATATTTTAAAAGAAAATAATAACTATCTTAATATAAATTTAAATTTAAAAAGATTATGAATATTAATGTATTTAATGATAAATTTTAAAACTTGATTCGAAAATTACAAGTTAAATATAACTAAAATAATGTTCGGTTCAATCATAGCTTATGCACAAAAGACTACTACAACTACGTTGTTAAGAATTCATATTAGTCTTTTAGTTTTGGTGTGTCGAACCAAGTGTAAAATCAGTTAGTTCAATGAAACTTGGATAGACTAATTTAATATTTGTAACCTTGTATAGGTTGATCGAGTTGTAATAGATTATAAGTTACTCCTTATAGAAGAAATCTACCAAGAACTGATTCAGCCAGTTTCTTAGAGAAGTTGACACGCCAGCAGCAGAGCTTACAACGAGTCAATTGTGAAGTTTTCATACCAAATGAACTTCATAATTGATAAAGATAAGACAAACTCCAAGAACTGATAGCAAAGTCAACTAATGAAAGAGTTGTTCTTACAAGATGTACACATCACTAAAAAGGTCTGAACAACTGCAGATCTTGGAAAGCGTGTAGAGAAAGCAAATCAAAACCGCCATAGAAAACCTATAAATACTCAGCAGGGGTATCGGTTATAGGGTGCTGAGAAGGAATTCACTATATTCTATTTCAATGTTTTGATATGTCAAAACCTATATTAGTCAGTTTTTTCAGTTCTAGAGTTATACAATGTAATCCTTGTATAGGATCGAATTGAGTTGTAATAGAACTTAGGCTGAAGACCGAGCAAGGAGAGTGCTCGAGAACTGACTATCATCACGCCTAGCCTTGACCTAAAACTGTGTTGGAGCACTCATTTTAAGGTCCCACCTTACTGACAATGAGAAGTCAATATGAGAGCTTTCCCGAACTGACTAAGGGGAAGTCAGTTCAAGGGATTTCCATACTGATAAGGTGAAATAAGTATAAGGGCGTTTTCCATACTGACTATTGTTAGTCAATATGAGGGCAAAGTTGTGCTGAGTTTTATTAGTCAGTATCAAAGCCTCTACCTTTAAAGAACGAGCATTTCGAAAGATATCGAAGCTCAGTCGGACTCAGGTATTCATATATGCCCAAGTCAGTACGAGGTTATCCAAAAACTGGGATCCCTTGGGCTGAAAAGAAGTCTGACATAAAGTTAGTGTAACGTACACTAACGCAGCAGAGCAGAAAGGAGACCTAAGGCATGGGCTACGATGGGACAATATAATCCATGAGTCTAACGTCTGGATTTATGTATCTAACGGATATAAATTTAAATTGCCATAGGTCCTTCTCTATATAAAGGTCAGTCCTTCAACCTTAAACAATTACAAAAATGGAATTGTCTTCACACGACAAAGGGCATTCTTTCAGGCCATCTCTCTGCCAAACTCTCTGAGTTTCCGTGTTCTCTAACACAAGACTTGAGTCTCCGAATCAAGTTCCCCACCGGGCTATCTTCTCCTAACACGAGGCTGAAGCTTTAAGCTAAGGCTCTTCTTGGTGATTATATCTTTCTGAGATATCTTCACAACTTAGTTTTCTTGTCTGGGACTCTGATTCTCATAGGCGTATGCCAGCCACTTGTGTTCTGGGAAGAACCTCTAAATATCCAACCATTCTGGGAAGAATTAGTAAACATCCACCCACCGGGAAGGAGGCTACGTGGTGCGTCCCCATTTCAACCTGAAAACTGAGTCTACAAGGAGTTCCTAGGCGAGTGCCACAACTAACCGGAGGACGGAGGAGCCACGGACTGTATATAGATTGTAAGGAGGCTTGTATTTACTTAGTGAATTATCCAGACCTTGAGTCTGAAGAGTGGATGTAGGATATTGAAGTCCGAACCATTATAAATCACTTCGTATTGTGATTCCTACTTCTCCTGAAGTCTCAGGTATTTCATTCAGTGGCATTCCGAGTGATGACGATGTGGAGAATATAAGAAATGTAGAAGGCGCCTAGGGGTTCTTGATGTTTGTATACGGTGAATATGTTTTCAGAGCAGAAACATTGAGAGTGCCCATGGAAGGACCACCTAATAGGAGGTTTAAAGCAAAGAGGATTGCCAAGTGGTGTCCTCCTGTCACAGTGACAGACGAGAAAAATGACGACCTCATCTCGTGGGCAAAAGAAATCTGTGTGTTCATAAAAAGCCCAGTTTCTTATGAACTTAAGACCACATATGCCGCCAAATTCATGAATGGGTCTTCCAATCCTGATTGGGTGGAGATAGAGTTCCAGGGGTGGAGATTCTTTGATTATGCCACGCACGAACTACACTATGAAGACCACACAATTATGCTGGCAAAAATGGGTCTGAGCTATTTGAGAATTGAAGAAGAATGGGAAAATGACTGATGGATCAAACATCCAAGCGACAGTACACTGAGAGGCAAGTAGTTGCCAGGCTGCAAAAGATCAAGGCTCACCGAGCAATCACAGGAGATCGCTCACTTCCTGCCTCTGAGTACGCCATTCCTGATTCACCCTCATTCACTCAGAAGTTTAAATCATGAGCAACAAGAAGGCAAATGGCTGCAGCTGCTGAGTTGCAAACAAGACTAGCAGAAGAAGAAGCCGCACAGAAGAAAGCATAGGATCACAGGAAGATGATGGAGTTTAGGGAGCGGATAATCACTACGTTGGTCAATATCTCATCTCGGGTGGATAGCTTCAAGCCTCCCTCTCCCATCATTGCTGAAGAAGAAAATGTTCAAGAGAATGAACCCATTACAGGAGCAGATGTGAATCCGATTGCTAATCCTTCAAAGCAATGATCACCACTGAAAACATCCCTACCACTTCAAATCAAATAGTGCTATCAGAGGAACCCCCAGTCATGTCAATTGAGCCCTTGAGCTCCAGTACTTATAACAAGGACTTCCAGCAATTTATCCATGCCATGGTAGGAAGAAGCATTAGAGAGAAGATTGTGCCAATTGTGCGAGCTGAAGTAAAAACCCAAGTGGTCAAGGCAAACGAGGAAATTAACCAAACTCTGGAGGTTAACTTTGAAACCTTCTCCACCGGCCTTTTGGCTACGATCAAAGAGGGGGAAGAGAAGAGATTGGTTGCAGAACGGCAGAGAGAACAAGAAGAAAGAATCCGGCGCCTCGAAGCAAGAAGAAAGCAGGAAAAAGACTTAAGAAGTCAACAAGAAGAAGAAGAAGAAAACAGACGAAGGAAGGAAGATCTAGGAAAGGGAGAGGATCAGAAGAGAAGAACGGGAAGCAGTGGTGGACAACTTCATGAATGTAACGCTCAAGACTCTAAAAAAGTGAAGAAACCCATCGGCTCCTCAAGTGTTAAAGATGTTGATTCAGACTCTTCGACTACCAAGAAGTAATTCCTCTATACCTTACAAGTTTTGTGGTAAAAGCATCCTGATTTTTTTATTTGGGTGAATGTTTCATGTACTTTACTCAAGATCCTTTAATGGAAACTAACCCAGGTTAAAGACAACACCTCATTGTCCAACACTGAATTAATTGCTAAAGTTGAACTTACACATTCAGTGTAATCAGCAAATTGCTTGGATTGTTGGATATGTGTGATATGTTCCTGAATGTTGCTCTTTAACTGTGTGTGAATGTGCTATTTGCTTATCTGATTGATGATTTGAAAGCCATTTACTTGAAACAAACTGTTAATCAAGCAATACCTTTGACATTTTGAGGGGGAACATTTCTGATTCATACTGAGAATAGAATTGATAGGAATATTTTGTAATCTCAGTAATCAGCTTTCCCGTGATAAGTTAGTTAGAATTGAGGCTTTCATCGCACCAAAAGGGGGAAATTGTTAGGAATAATGTTAGAAATATTATAACCCCTTGATCTCAATTGTATGTATTTTGGTTTTGGTGCATCAAAGCTCAGTCAATCTAGTTTCTAGCAACTTAGAATCGAGTCAAATTGTAAAAAGTCCTGTATTGGAAACACTTACTCGAGTTGTAATAGAACTAGAATAAAGGATCGAAGAATGCTGAAGGAATCAGCATAAATGAAGATTGCTAGAGACGCTAGCAAAAGGCTAACAAACTCATGAAGAATGCTGGAAGCGCTTAAAGACATGCTGAAGGAGTACCGCAAGCTGTTGTTGAATCTCAGCAGCATTGCTGAGATATCAGCAGACTATCAACTGCCAGCAAACGCATAACAACAATCACCACACAATACAAAGTCGTAAAACAAAAGGATCCAAATTATTAGGAAACTTGACAAATCAGAGAGAAGGATAATCAATAGACACAAGAAAGGTTTCCAGATTCAAACTGAAATATCCGTTCTGACAAAGAAGGCTAAAACAAAAGGAATGCCAATCAGAGATGAAGGAGACCTGAAGAGTCTCTATGCTTCACAGAAAAAGAAGGATAGAGATTGGCGAGTAGACATTCTATGTCTAACGGATAAGATTCAAAGATGCGTTTGAATCTCCACCTATAAATAGGTGATATCGAAGTGAGTTTGAGAGGTTCGCGAAAAATCAACAACAAAGTAATTAGAAAGAGCATAATACTCTCACACGAAACTCACATCCGAGCATACATCTGATCGATGCTTTACACAAGCTTTCATATTTGAAGTTCGAGACCTCTGAAGTATTATCTCTAAGGTTATTCTCGGGATTCTTTCTATCCTAGAAAGAATCTAGCAGTCACCATGCTCTGCAAGCGTGATTATCACGAGCTATTGCCAAACAAGGAAATGTTCTGGGAAGAACTATAAAATTCCCGAGGTGGACGTCCGAGGAGAAGGGAGAGTTGTCCTCACTCTAAGGTTGTCAAAGTGAAAATTGAAGACCGAGTTGCTTGAAGGTGCGCGCTGACCAGACGGAGGAGCTGCTCAACGTTAGAGATCAAATCTGACCTTGTAATCAATCAATAGTGAATTTTCAGTCAGAAAGACTGAAGAGTGGGCGTAGAACAGTTGTTCGAACCACTATAAACCCCGTGTTTATTTACTGCTTTTATTTCGTTACGTGTTGTTCACTTTAAAACTCAACACACCAAGTGTTGAAGTATAATCTGCAATAAACCTAACGAATACTCGAGCTTAAACATATTTGATAAACACTTGCTAAATCGTGACCTAAGCAAGATAAGTGCAAGATATTACTAAAAGTTCTGCTGCAAATATAGATAATATGATCTGGAACCAACAATTACCTTAAATAACTTGTATGATTAGAATATTTCCTTATTATTTTAATAGTTATTTTTGGAAGTTTATTATGGACGGGAAAAAAATCATGAAGTTCTTCTTTTATGTATATATAAATAGATAGATGTTAATATAGATATTAATAGATGTTGAAAAATTAATATTTTAGAATAAGGATATAATTAATTGATAATATGAGAAAATAATTTTTTTAATAATATTTATAAATCTTAATAGGTTGATCAATTTTGATTTAATATGAATTAATTATATATTTTCAGTTTTAATTTTTTGTTTATAAATTAATAATAAAATTTATTGTTTAAGACAATTAACCTCAAAACTTTCCATCCTATTTCCTTTTAATTAATACAACTACAAGTAATATAATTTATAACTTTCTAAGTAATTAACCTCAAAAAACTTTCCATCATATTTCCTATTAGGAAGATTTATTCATATCTTTTATATTCTTGTAAATCTAGGGTTTCGTATATCTTTTCATACAGTTTTCATATCTTTGTACCCTCTATATATATTTGCACCAATAAAGATTATTTTCAAGGAAAATATTGAAACCCTATCATGGTATCAGCTTGATACGATCCTACCCTCTCTCTCCCTGCCCTCTCTCTCTCGTTCTCTCCCAAACCCTACGCGGCCCACCCCTGCCTGTCGCACACTCTGCACGGCCACCCTCAGCCGCAGCCACACGCCGGCAACTCCGCACCCCTGCCTGTCGCACACTCTGCACGGCCATCCTACACCGCAGCCACACGCCGGCAACTCCGCAACAGCCTTCATCCTGCCTTCGCCTGCGGTTCCTTCTCCTGCCGAACGGATTTCGCACGTTTGGGCATACGTGCCATGGCGTCAAGCGATCCTCTTCCACTGTCGACGCTTGTTCACATGATAACAATTAAGTTATCGTCATCTAATTTTTTGTTATGGCATTCTCAGGTGGTGCCGCTTCTTACTTGTCAGGATCTCATGAAATTTGTGGATGGTTCGACGAACCCTCCGCCTTCGGTTCTCACGTCTCCTCCGGGCACGCATGCGCCAAACCCGGCCTACGCCTCCTGGCTGCAGCAAGATCAGAAGTTACTTAGCCTATTGCTTTCTACTCTTTCCGAGGAGGCAATGGCCGAGGTCCTTGGTTGTTCTACTTCACGTGCTGTTTGGACTGCATTGGAGACAGCATTTACGAACAAGTCTAAAAGTCGTGAACTCCGACTCAAGGACGAGCTCCAGACTCTTAAGCGTGGATCGCGCTCCGTTTCTGACTATGCTCGGGAATTTAAATCTCTATGTGATCAATTGGCGGCTATTGGTCGATCTGTTGATGAAACCGACAAAGCTCACTGGTTTCTCCGTGGTCTTGGTCCTGCTTTTTCATCATTCTCTATTGCTCAAATGGCTCTTACTCATCTTCCGTCCTTTCGTGATCTTGTGTCCAAGGCGGAAAGTTTCTCTATTTTTCAGGATTCCATGGATTCTAGTGTTGTCTCTCCCGCTGCTTTCTACAGCCAAAACCAGTCAACCGGGCGTGGCTCAAACAATTCCGGCAAATCTGGCAACAATAACTCCAACAACAACAATAACTCTAAATGCGGTCGTGGCCGATCCAAGAATAACAGGCCACCTCATTGTCAGATATGTCGTCAAGACGGTCACTATGCCACTCATTGCCCTGATCGATATGCGCGCGCCCCCTCAGCTAATCTTGCTGAAGCTTTCCACTCTCAATGCTCTGTCTCGCCGGCTTCTACTTCCGACTGGTATGTTGACACCGGGGCGTCGGCGCATATGACTCCTGATATTGGCGGTCTTGATTCTGCTTAGCCATATTCCGGATCTGATCATGTGGTAGTCGGTAATGGTGCTTCCTTACCTATTTCTCATATTGGCTCTTCTAAGTTTTCACCATCACTGCAACTTCTTGATGTCTTGGTTGTTCCGTCATTATCCAAGAAGTTATTATCCGTCAGTAAATTAACATCTGATTATCCAGTTGATATTCTATTCTCTAACAAGTATCTTACTATTCAGCACCGCCAAACAAAGGAAATTCTTGCCAGAGGTCGTCGTAATGCGGGTCTCTACACCCTTGATCATTTTCAGCAGTCGTTTCTATCTCAACTTAAGGGAAATGCTCTGCGTGCTTCTTTTGAATTATGGCATCGTCGTTTGGGTCATGTGTCTTTTGATTCTATTTCCTTATTGTGTAAACAAGGTCATATTTCAGTTAGTTCGTGTTTACCTACACCCAAAATTTGTTCTCCGTGTCAGAGTGCGAAGAGCACTCGTTTACCATTTCCGATTAATGAAAAACGTTCTTCTTGTGTTTTAGACATTATTCATTGTGATTTATGGGGCCCTGCGCCTATTACTGCTTCCTCTGGTCATCGTTATTATGCCATTTTTGTTGACGACTTCAGCAGATTTACTTGGTTTTATCCACTGCATCGCAAATCAGATTTTTTTGCTCACTTAAAGATTTTTGTTGCTCTGGTCGAAAATCAATTTGCTTCGACTATCAAACGGTTTCAAAGTGATGGGGGTACAGAATTCACTAATCATCAGGTTCGTGATTTCTTCTATGCCAAAGGGATTCATCATACCTTCTCTTGCCCTTACACACCTGCTCAGAACGGTCGCGCAGAGCGTAAGCATCGCCATTTAACTGAAACGGGTCTCACTTTACTGTTTCAATCTCACCTTCCGCTTCATTTTTGGGTTGATGCCTTCTCTACTGCTACATATATTATTAATCGTCTTCCAGCTGCTCCTTTGGATGGTCTTTCTCCGTTTCAAGTTCTCTTCGACAGCCCTCCAAATTTTGGGAATTTTCATCCCTTCGGTTGTCGTGTCTATCCTTGTCTTCGCGACTATGCTGCTCACAAATTTTCTCCTAGAAGTATTCCCTGCATCTTCACTGGGTATTCTTCGCAACACAAGGGTTTCAAATGCTTGGATATCACTACATCGAAGACTTATGTTACTCGACATGCTCGTTTTGATGAAGACCTATTTCCATTCCGCCCCCTATAACCGAGACTCCAGCAACATCCATGCCCGAGTTCTCCACGCCGTGTGCCTTATGCCCAGCCATCGAGCACCTCGCTCATTCTCCAGCCGCGGCACTTCCGTCACCTCCGCCAGTTGACGATCCTCCAGCCGATCCTCCAACTGCTCAGCAGCCTGTCTTGCATCCTATGGTTACTCGTGCCCGAGCTGGAATCTTCAAACCTCGACATATAGCTTTCTATGCTGACACGGCCCTGCACCACGCGCTCCTTAATGCAACTGAGCCCCGCGGCTACAAATCCGCAATCAAGGATTCGATTTGGCACGCTGCTATGTCCGAAGAAATGCGTGCGTTACGCGATAACAATACTTGGAGTCTTGTTCCGCATCCTCCGAACACCAACAGTGTCGGGTCAAAATGCGTGTTTCGCACCAAATTCCATTCCGATGGCTCAATAGAACGTCACAAAGCTCGTCTTGTCGCTCAGGGTTTCTCTGAAATTCCCGGTATGGACTTCTCGCATACCTTTAGCCCCGCCGTCAAGGCCGCAACAGTTCATCTTATCTTATCTCTAGCTGTTCATTATGGTTGGCCGCTCCACCAGCTTGACGTGAAAAATGCCTTTCTGAACGGCATTCTATCTTCGCCCGTGTACATGGAACAACCACCGGGCTTCACTGATCCCTCTCGCCCGCAGCATGTGTGTCGATTATCTAAAGCTCTCTACGGACTCAAACAAGCCCCTCGTGCATGGTTTCATCGCCTGAGCTCCTTTCTGTTAGCTCAAGGATTTTATTGCAGCCGCACGGACACTTCCCTATTTATTTTCAATCGAGCGTCCGCTGTTCTCATTCTTCTCATCTATGTTGACGATATTATCCTCACAGGCAATCGTCCCTCTACTATTTCGGCCTTTATTTCTTGCATGAATTCGGAGTTCGCCATCAAGGACATGGGTCGCCTAAGCTACTTTCTAGGCTTGGAAGTTACTTATACGGACGACGGTTTATTTCTTTCTCAAGCTAAATACGCCACGGACATTCTCTCACGAACTGAGCTCTTGGATTGTAAACCGGTTTCAACTCCTCTTCCTGCAGGCATATCACTCTCTTCGGATGGCGAGCCATTCGATGATATTACTCGTTTCCGTTCAGTGGTTGGCGCTCTTCAGTATCTCACTATCACACGCCCTGATATATCATATGCTGTGAATCACGTCAGTCAATTCTTACAACAACCAACTACGGAACATTTTGGAGCTGTCAAGCGAATTCTTCGATATATTAAAGGGACGTTATCCTTCGGCTTATCCTTTTCTAGGCATTTTGTTTGCAACGTACTCGCCTACTCTGATGCTGATTGGGCCCGCTGTCCAGACTCACGACGCTCCACCTATGGTTATGCCATCTATTTTGCAGGAAATCTTGTCTCATGGAGTGCCAAGAAGCAACCTACAGTTGCTCGCTCAAGCTGTGAATCTGAATATCGCGCAATGGCGAACACGGCGGCGGAACTCCAGTGGATCTCATCCATCCTTCGAGAGCTTCGCGTGGACCTGGCTGCACCTCCCACTCTTTTTTGTGATAATAACTCCTCCATATTTATCACACAAAATTCGGTTGCTCACAAGCGTGCTAAACATATTAATATTGATTATCACTTTGTTCGTGAATTTGTTCAAGACAGCAAACTCATCACTACTCATATTTCTTCCGAACTTCAAGTTGCAGACATCTTCACAAAGTCATTGGCTCGCCCACTATTTGAGATTTTCAGAAACAAGCTTCGAGTTGTCCAGATGCCGACTCGAGCTTGAGGGGGGGGGGGGTATTAGGAAGATTTATTCATATCTTTTATATTCTTGTAAATCTAGGGTTTTGTATATCTTTTCATACAGTTTTCATATCTTTGTACCCTCTATATATATTTGCATCAATAAAGATTATTTTCAAGGCAAATATTGAAACCCTATCATTTCCTTTTAACTTGTTGGAACTAATTCATTTAGTGGTGGATGTGTTTCTTTAATTTTATTTCAAACACTAAATTAAATACTCCCTCCGTCCCATTAGATTAGACGCGTATTCCTTTTTGGTCTATCCCGTTTATTAGACACGTTTCCTTATTTGACAAAAAATTAGGCTCCAAAAATTCAATTTCAGCACTTCAATTTTGATTAATGTTTATTTTATTGTTGTTGACTGAATTCTTGACTTTTTTAAGTAGGTAATTAGTGTTTATTTTATTAATATTTTTAGTGTTAATCTTTCTTTAAACAATCATTTATATTTTATCTTGGTTCATGTGCCACTCCATCCGTGTCTAATACAATGGGACGGAGGAAGTAATAAATATTTTCAAAAACTTCCCCTTTCCACTCGAATAGTCCCAGTTTGACCGGACACAATAACCGAGGAATGTGAGTGTTGACTAAGTTGAATGAAATTAATATTTCATTGTTGAGTATGAAAAAATTATCATTCATAGAAATAAGATTAATGAAGTGGGACAAATAAAAAAAGAAAATAGGACAATTCGGGTGGAACAGAGGTAGTAATATTTTTCACAATTTTAGTTGCGTCTAAGACAAGAAATGGGATTTGATTGGATCCTCAGAATTTTTATTGGTCAATGAGATCACATTATATTACTATTATATTCGACAAATCAAATGCAGAATATTTCGAATTCTATATAATAATTTATAAAAAACCTCAATATATCTCCATATTTACCTAATTTCTATTTTTTTTTTACTTTAATGAAATATATTCCCATATTTATCTTTATCATGTGAAAATGTCCTCTTCATGACATTTTAACATAAAAGAATTAAACATTGAAATATATTTCTTACAAAGAAAAAACTAAGATAATATTATCTACTTAGATAAACTTAAGGATATATTAAAAGCGTTTCCCAGAAAGAATAAATTATTTTGGAATTTCAAATTTATCAATTTTATTTAGTTATTTCCAACTTCTAAACCACACCAAAGCAGAGGAATTAATTTACACGGTAAATAAGAAAGGAAAAAAAAATCCCTACATTGATAATGATTATAATTAGACATAAATGATTTAGCGTAAAACAGGCTCCGAATTACTCCAACATGGCCAATCCAATTGACACATTAATTACCTTCCAAATCAGAAATTTATGACCATTTTAATAATTAAAAAAAAACCCCACAACAAATCTTTTTCCAAATGTGAAAAATTTGACCATGCCCATTTCTTACTTTCTTCTACATCCCAAAGAATCAATGCCCTTAAATCATTCTAAAATAAGAGTTGCAGAAGGGTTTTCATGCATGTAGAGATTGCCCCCCCTCCCCCCCAAAAAAAAGGCAATGGAGTATGGTGATGGTGGCGCCGATGTGATGAAGAAGATAAGTATTGGATTAAGTTTTGCAGATGAGAAGATTAAACTGATTGATATTTTGTCTGAAGATGATTATTTTCTTGTTCAAGCACCCTCCGTCTCAGGTTCTTTGTCGACTCTTTTATTTTCTTAACATTTTCAGACAGAAAAAAAAAAAAAAA
>JAPKLW010005020.1:0-23067 GCA_026898455.1 Plectranthus barbatus
TTTATTTTTCAGTTAAAAAAATATATAAATTAAATATTTAATACAAATATTTCCTAACACTTGTCATAATATACATAATATAACAACATTTTTATAGATGTGTTAGCAAAAGGGTGTCACTATAGCCCAAATTTCTAGTAGTGTATATAAGCAAAAGTATATTTATTAAATAGTTTTACTTTTATAAATGTACTATTCTTGCTCATCACTACTTTCTGTATAGCTAGAAGTTTCAGATTCAGATTCTATGTTATATGTATCGAAATTCATTTCCTCACCTTCTTCGTATATGTCTTCTATAGGTTCGAGCCCTAAAGAGTATATAAGTTTTATTTTATTTTCTTTATACAAGTTTTTCTTTGGACATTCATTAGCATAATGACCAAATTTTTTACATTTCCAGCATCTACATGTCTTTTTTTCTTTCGAATTTTTCTTATTTATTGTATTTTTATTATCGTATTTATCGTATTTTCTATATCTCCTCTGATATTTTTGTTTCCATGGTTTTTTAAATGTTCTATATTTTTTATATCGAGGATAATATTGTTTTTTATATCTTCCCTTTCTTTCTGGTTTACATCCATATTGATGTGGAATTGTTTCAAGTTGTTTACAGTATTGTATATTTATTTTTTCTAAATATTTTTCTTCAGTTTTTCTCATACACAAATCATCTCTATATTCTAATGCATATTTTTCTATTAATCCTAATGTTTCTGTTGTTTTAGTTTTTGCTGGGTTTGTTAATTGTATATTTATATATCGTAACATTGCTGGTGGTAGTTTACTTTTTACTATATCTAATAGACCAGTTCTATATGGTGTTCTATAATAATATTTTCTTATTTGGCAAAAGAAATTTTCTGTAAAACATAGGTCACAGAGAGCCATATTACTTAGTATTTTTATAATATGTGATTTTTCAAATTCTCGTGTCGTTTCTGATTCGTCCCCAAAAAATTCTGCAAATATTTCTTTGGCTAATTGTTTTAGAAGGTCAAATTTAGCTTCCTTTGATGTATCTGTTTTAGCATAGTTGTTATTATTATATGGCGTTGTTTGTAACCAGTCTGATAATTGTCCTGTAGCTTTATACATTATATATGTTAAAAAATCTTCTAGTGGTAAATTACTAATTGTATCATCATCAGTTTGGACTATCATTTGGAATTGATTTATCCATAACATAATTAAACTTGATGCATTTGATGCACAATCTATGTTTAATACTCCACTACTTATACTTCTTTCTTTTTGAATATATGATGGTGGAATATTCTTTTTGTATTTTTCTTTTGTATATGTATAATCATTTTTATACATATAATCAATAAAGCTTTTTTCATATTTATTTGGTCGTGTTTCATTACTTGTAGAAGCATTTTCTTGTCGCTTAATATAATCTTCTTTTTTACGTTTTTCTTCTTCATCTTCTTCCATATTTAATGTTGGATTTTCATTATCACTATCTATTCCATATATGATACCTTGAGCATCTTCTTCATCTATTCTTGCAAAATTTAAATCATGTATTTGTAATTTGTCTATTAATTTTGATAATTTTTCTATTTCGTTTATCTTCGAATTGGTGGTATCTATTTATTTTTTAAATTTATAGGTTCATTTTTTATTAATTTTATAGTTGTCCCTTTTGTTACTAATTCTTGTATTAATTCTAATGCTTCTTTACATTCAAGACATTTTTCTTTTCCTGTTAATATTTCTTCATTATCTAATTCTCCTTGTTCTTTTAGAAAATTTATTAAATCTTGGTATTTATATTTTAGTATTTTTATTTTCTTTATTCGATTTATTGAATCTAATAATTCTTTTTGATTTTCTTTAATTATTTCTATTAATGTTAATATTAAATTAGATACTTTTGAATTCCCTTCTGTCATGCAGTTATTAAAATTCTGAGTTATTTTTCTAGTTTTTCTAATAAAATTTCTAGTTGAAATACTTCGTATATTTCATTTTCTATTTTATGAAATTTTATTAATTCTTTTATTAATTTTATATTATTTTGAATTTTCAAAATTTCTTCTCTTAGTAGTGTCTAGGGCTGCTCATGAGCCGAGCCGAGCCGAGCTTGGCCAAGCTCGAGCTCGACACAAAAAATTGAAGCTCGAACTCGAGCTCGGCTCGGTCGAGCTTGAATATATTGAACTCGAGCTCGACTCGGTGGAAAGCTCGTAAAGCTCGAGCTCGACTCGAGCTCGATTTTTATTTTTTTATATTTTTAATAAAAATAATTAAAATACAATTTATATATGTAAATATACATATATATTGGAAATAAACAAGTCTCAAATCTCAAATACATGAAAATTACAAGAACACGTTACAGATTTGAAATACCACTAAACTGGAAATTAAAAATCATCAATCAAATACAAGAAAGAAACTTGTTCCTCCCACTACTTTTTCCTCTCTCATACTTTCTCCATCTTCAACTTTTTCATCTCAACTCTCGCTCAAGTCTCAACAAACCTGCACATTTAATATGGGTGAAAAAAATAGTGAAATTATATATATTAGAACTGTAAACAACTCAGAAATTCCAAACTTTGGATACTTGATTCAATAATTAGAATTAAACTTACGAAACACAATAGAACTGAATCAAGCAACAGGGAGCAGCTCTCACTGATATGTGGCGGCAGAGAGAATCAGAGCATGTTAGGAAGCGGCGGACTGAATAGGAGCCGCGACGCAACGCAGGAGTGGGAGGAGAATGCGAGCAGCGGTGGAGAGAATTAGAGCATCACATCGACGGCGGCAGAGAGAATCAGATCGAGTCAGAAAAATGGGAGGAGAGAATCAGAGCAACGGCGCAGGAGAGGAAGAGAATTAGAGCGGCGGTGGAGAGAATCAAAGGGGCAGCGGCGCAGGAGAGTAGCGGGTGGGGAAGAAAGGGTAAAAATTGAGATAAGATAATTGGGGGTAGGGTTTTGGTTATTTATATGGTGGGGGTAAATTGTAAATAAATATAATATTAAGGGTAATTTTGTAAATATAAGTTGAGCTCGATTAGGCTCGCGAGCCTGTCGAGCCTTATAAAACTAAGCTCGAGCTCGAGCTCGATACATATTCGAGCAGCTCGAGCTCGAGCTCGACTCGACTAATATCGAGTCGGTTTCGAGTTTTTTGCGAGCCGATCTCGAGTAACTCACGAGCTGGCTTGGCTCATGAACACCCCTAGTAGTGTCATTAAAATGTGTTATATGGCTCTGATACCAAAATTGTTTATGCGGATTTTTGGAAATTTTAATTAATCGTGTAGACGGAATTTCATTTTGTGTAAATGGAATTAAATTAATATAAAAGAAATACATAGGAGGGTATAATTGTAATTTTAACTCCATTCAAACCTTGGTCAAAGCACTTTTACTATATTCTGAATGTTTTTATAAGAGTTGTTATAGGTTGAACTATACTTAAAAATTTTGCTAGTTAAAATTATTAAGTGTTATTAAAATTTATAAATTTCATTCGTATTTACAATTTAGATAAAGTTAAAACTCACGAGTTAGTGACGATTGCAGGCGTGTACTGATTAATTGTCTAAGGCAAAAACTTGCGTTAGGCACCCCTAAACGGTTTAGGCGGGTTTTATTTATACCCAAGTGGGTTCACGCATCCCAAATAGAATAGGGTTTATTAATCCCCAATTAGGGTATATTAGATAGGTTTGAGTTGAGTTAATGGATAAAACTCACATAAATCGTTTAAGCTTGGCTAAAGCAAGTTTTTGCCTTCCATCAATACGTCAGTTTGAATTTAACCAGAATTCTCGTGCATGTTAAAAAATCAAAACATATATATAAAGTTTGTTATAAGTTCTAAGACAAGTCTTGAATATATATTAAGCTTCAAAACTCACTCGAAGTTTATATATCTAAAATAAAATATAACTTTTAACTAAAATACCTACCAATTATAAAAGGTATAATTAAAACGTATGTAGATTCAAAAGTTTTTTCGTAGAGGGGTTTTTGTTCAATTTTTCTCCATTAGTCATCTTGAAGTGAATTGTCTCTTAAAAAGTCGGAGCCATAAATATCAAGATTCAGAATTCGATACTTAGGGCTCATTTTCAAATTACAAATTATAAATTTATAAAGAAAATAAAAGCAGTTAACGCGGATTCCCTTTATTACAAAATAATGGTAGCAAAAACTTATGTTAAATACGTCTAAACGGTTTAGGCGGGTTTTATCTATATCCAAATGAGTTAATTCATCCTAAATAGAATTTATTAATCCCCAATTAAAATATATTAGATGAGTTTGACTCGGATTAATGAATAAAATTCACCTAAACCGTTTAGACGTGTTTAACCTAAGACCTTCCCAATAATGACAACTGCAATACATTTGACGATGGAAAAATCAAAGAACCAATAGAATAATTAAATAGCGATCAACACCTAATATATTCTGAAATTCCAGGAAACTTACATCTGGAATTTGGATATAAAAGAGAGATAAGCTAATTTAATGCCGACAGGAATTATAATAATACGTATTTAGAGTTTAATTAGTTGACTTAATTAAAAAGTTTGAGTCAATGGAACTTATTCATTTCGAAGTATAATAATATGCGGGAAATTAATATCAATTACTTCGAGTTTACCGATTAAATTAGTTTTTATCTCCAACTTTAAAAATTATATTTCAGACTTATGATTTAACGGGGTTGATTTCAGATTTAGTCATTAAATATTTCGCGTTTATGAGATATACTCCCTCCGTCCCGTTATAATTGTCGCCTTTCTTTTCGGCACGGAAATTAAGAGTTGTGAGTGTAGAATGAGTTAGTGGGATTAATATTTTATTGTTGAGTGTGAAAAAGTTGCCTTTTTTGGAAATGTGACAATTTGGTTGGGACGCCCAATTTGGTAAGTGTGACAATTCAAGTGGGACGGAGGGAGTATAAGTTAAGAGTATCCCCTTACAAGAATTGAACACTGAAAAACGCATTAACGGATGTCAAACGGGCCTATCCTTTGGGTTTTGGGCCAGCCCTATTGTGCTGTGGGTTAATGAATTTAGGTTAAACGGGCCGCAATTTTTGTCGGATTAAAAATTCTCAATCCTAACCCTAACCCTTACCCTTCGGTTTTCGGACTGGTCCGTTGGGCGGACTAAATTATGATTTTTTTTTACTTTTTATTAAGCTTAAATATTAATTATTTTATTAATATATTTTATTATATATATAATTAATTATTTTTATAATAGAATACTAACATATATATATATATATAAATATATATAATGATAATTTATTATATATCATAAAAAATTGATGAGGTCTCATAATTATGTTAAATAATTTGCTATGACATAAAGTAAACTATAATAAGCATTATTTAATAAGATATTAGAGTCTTACTAAATAATTTTATAAGTGTGTGAATCTAAATAATTATAAGAATTTAATTTATTTAAAGTAATATTTCTTAGTAGTAAAAATATAGGTATATCATTTGTTAGACATAAAATTTATTTAAATACTTGCATCTAAACATAAAATAAGTCTAGTATAAAATAGTTGATATTTATTATTCCAAGATTTAATAATTTAATTATATTAAAATATTATGATATTTTTTAAAAAAATGGATTGGCCCGTCGGGCTAACCCGTAGCCGGCGGGTCTAGCCCGTTTAACCTGCAACTCATTTATCCCGGATAATTTAGCTCGATTTTTTATCGGTTAAGAAGTTTTCAACTCTAATCCGGTGTTTAGCTCGGGTTATTCGGGTTGACCCATCGGTCCCGGGCTAAATTGACATCCTACTTAAAACCTGAATATCTTAATTAAAATTCGAATTTATAATTTATTGGACACATACAACTCTAATATTTTTTTAATTCTTGTTTACTAGTGTCGTAATTAAAACTCGAATTTATAATTTATTGGACACATACAACTTTAATATTTTTTTATTCTTGTTTACTAGTTGGAGATATGATGGACAGAAAAATATTGAACGTAATATTTTGTTTTGGTACTTTGAATTTTCATTTGTTTTGAGAAAACTGTATGTCAGGCCCTTGGCTCTATTGAGTCCATGTATTTACAGTAACACATATTTTTAAATAATATATTATTAGGATATATATAATTAAGTTATTATTCTTTTATTTTGGTTGAAATCATGCTGTAGACACTAAAGAATTCATAGGGAATCAAATCGTGCTACGTGAATTTAATTAATTAAATATCAATTTATTTAAATTTTGAAACTTAATTTAATTAGTTTTTCAAGTTAAATAAATAAGAAATGATGTTTGATTTTCTATCTAATGTGAATGTGACATGTAACAAGCTCACTTAACATGAGAAGCATGGGATCATCACTCAATCAACCAATCAAATCTTGCCACCTACACCCTAAATCTCTCAATTTTTCCTATAAATAGAAGGCATAAATGAAGAGAAAATCACAAGTGAAGAAAGGGTAAATTGAAGAGCTCAAGGTGTGAAGAAAAAGTTCTCTCAAGTTCAAGACATTCGTTTGAAGATTCGAAGGTGTTCTTCGTCATCTCCAACGCATTCTTCATCAAAAGTTAAGCAATTCCTACGTTTGATTCTGAATCAAGGCCTTCGGTCCCCGAATAACATTATTAAGTCATCAAATCCTTGGAAAAGAAGATTGAAGATCAAGCGAAAGAAGATCGAAGATCAACATCTCTAAGAGCTTCATCAAATATAACGTTTGATTTGGAAATAAGGTGAAAACCCTCCAAATTAACGTTATAAACTTGAAGATCAAAGAGGCCAAATTCTCTTTGAAGACTTTGAAGATCGCTCAAACATCAAGTTCGAAGAGAAGAATGAAATGAAGAATATAGATAGGATCCACAAACTAGTGTTTTTTATCCAATTCAAAATCCAGTTGTACTCGTATTTAATTGAATACGATTTTCGTGATTACAAATTTTGGTACGCCCAGTGGGACAATCTCTACCTTTCATCTCTTCTCTTCATCGGAACTCCAGGCTCAAAGATGTCTCAGACATCGAATACCTTAGGATTCATTGGTGTAATTACGAGAAGCATGGCAAGACAAGCGTTAGAAGTTCCAAGGCCGACTACTTGTGAGGACGAAGTTCAATTCAACAATCTTAACAAAAGGGATGGCACTTCCTTGTCAGTGATGATGATGATCAACACCTCAACCATGGAAGAACAACTTGTAAGCTTGAGAGAGCTTGTGGAAAAGATGAGTAAGCAGCTGCACGAGCAAAATGTTGAGATTGCAAAGCTCAAAAAGGAGAAAGAAGAGTCCATTCATACGAATGACGATGAACGCGTAGGAAATGATGGCACAGAAACACCTCTTCAAAAACAAGCAAGTGATGAGGCTAATCCGCTTCCAAAGGTTTACAAGTCTCCTCTGATGGCTTCATTCAAGTGGATCAACTTAAGGAATACATTGAAGGAACCTTGAAGAAAGCTCCAAGCCATCATTAGCTTACTTTAAGCCATACACCCAAAGAATTGACAACTTGAGGATGCCCATGGGCTACCAACCTCCAAAATTCCAACAGTTCGATAGAAAAGGAAATCTGAGACAACATGTTGCTCACTTTGTTGAAACCTGCAACAACGTTGGAATGTATGGAGATCACTCGGTGAAGCAATTTGTATATTCTCTTAAAGGAAATGCCTTTGATTGGTATACAGACTTGGAACCAAACTCTATCGATAGCTGAGGGCAACTAGAACACGAATTTTTTAATTGCTTTTATAGCACAGAGAAACAGTTAGCATGGTAGAACTCACAAACACCCGCCAATGGAAAGAAGAGCCCGTAATCGACTATATCAATCGATGGAGAAACATGTGCCTAAATTGTCGATACCGTTTGTTTGAGACTTTTGAAATTGAAACGTGCATCCAAGGAATGAAGTGGGGTCTTCAATATATTCTTAAAGGGATTCAGCAGAGAACTTTAAAAGAATTGGCTACTAGAGCTCATGACATGGAACTAAGCATGGCTGCGAGCGGAATGAAAGAACCTCCAGTTCGAGAGTTCGGCAAATATCAGGAAAAAAAAGGTTTCCAAAGAAAGGGTGAGCTATCCAATAAACCCTCGATAACAAAAACTATGGCAGTTAAGGCAACACCCACCGCGTTCTGAAATAAGGAAGTCAACATGGATAAGCGAAGGGCGCCACAAGAAAGCATGCCAAGAAAATTATCTCTTAAAAAAATACAACAACGAGAATATCCTTTCTTAAACTCAGATGCACCTGAGATCTTTGATATCTACTCCAAGTAGGGCTCATCCAGTTGCCAGAAATGAAAAGTCAAGAGGAAGCCAATCAAATTGACAATTCAAAATATTGCAAGTACCACCAATTGGTTGGTCATCCCATACAAGATTGTTTCATATTCAAAGATAAAGTCATGCAATTAGCTCGCCAAGGAAAAATATCACTCGAAGAGGAAGCTGCCACTACAAATGTAACCACATTCAAGTCTGGCCATGTGTCTGGTGAGAGTTCAACACAAACAAATGATCAACTCCTAACAAAGGCTAAAGCAACCACAGAGAAGTTTGTGTTTGCAATAACACTCACTAACGACAACTTTGAACTAGGTTCAAATTTCTATAATAGGCTTTTGTTCATGTGTGGTTACACTCGTGAACAAAAAGTGAATATGATTCTTGTGGACAGAGGATCTGCAGTCAACATCATGTCTTTACGTACTTTCAAGAAATTGGGGATTTCCATGGATGAACTCTCATACAGCCGTTTGATGATTCAAGGATTTAATCATGAGGGGCAAAGAGCTCTTGGTACAATAGTCTTGGACTTGTTGATAGATGACATGGCAACGATAGTGTTATTTCATGTGATCGAAGCTAACACATCGTACAACATGCTCCCTGGACGACAATAGTTGCATGAAAATGGAGTCGTCCCCTCAACTTGGCACCAACGCCTCAAATATTGTCAGGATGGTATGGTAAATAAAGTGATTGGAGATAGCAATCCTTTTATAGAGTCTGAGTCACATTTTTCAGATGCAAAATACTACTCGATAAGCACAAAAGGAAGCAAAACCGACGAAAAGGTGGAAAATGACAAAGGCAAAGCTCCACTTGTGAAAAATGAGTCATTGGAAAGCCTGATGATCCCTTTAACAAAGATCGATGCAAGCATGCCAGTTCCACCACCACCTCTTAAAGGGTTTGTTCGACCAGTTCATGGCAGTATGGTTGAGCATGGGGAAATCTTTGAGCAAGCAATCACAAAGAGCTATGGCCCTAAAGCATTTTCACTTCTTGTCAAAGCAGGGTATGGCTCGAAGCAAGAAAAATGCGACAAAAGAATAGCAAGTAAGCAAGTCGAAAAGATCAATGTCAGTCACAAATCTTCGAATCCAAGTTCTAACTTCAAGAAATGATTAAGATTCACAGCTCAAGCCCCAATCCACATAGCTATTAAAAGAGCAAATGTTCTCTACATCTTTAAGGAAGAAGGATCGTCAATAGAAGATGTGCTAGGTGGCGGCAAGAAAAAGGAGTTACGGACATCAGTGTTTGAAAGATTGGGTCCTCTTAAAAGCCATAAGGACAACCATCACAGGTCGAGCTTAGCTAAGGCAAAGATGGATGAGAACCCCAATTTCGCGAAGCTAAGAAGTTTAATCCCATCTCGCATGAAGATACAAATTACATTAACCATATCATGCAGAAAAGAATTGAAGGCAAATATGTAAATTGTCGTTCTGACACGAGTTACTAATGTTGAAGATGACAAAAAAAGTGTTGCATCATCAAGAAACCCAACTTCAAGTGAAGAAATTATCTCTTCGTATTTCATCAACTTGAATGAACAAGATGCCAAGAATGCTCCTCAGCAGCTTAAGAGAGTCGAGGGTGATGTTCGAATCAACTTGGGAAGCTTTTGAAGCGCGAAAAATCATGTAAATACAAAAGAAAAAAAGAGAAAAATGAAAGCAAAAGAAAGGAGAAAGAAGAAAACTCCATAACGCACGAGCTTAAACTGTTTGATACTATAAACTGTGTACGACAACCCCCCCCCCCCTTCTAAAAAAATTATAAGTTGTGTGAACTACGTTTTGACTTGATCCCTTTCAAGGGTACGTAGGCAACTTAGATATCCTGTAAGTACAGTCATGGTTTCTATAAAGATGTGAGATTTTCTCTTGATTGATGATAAAATCTTCATCTTCGTTCAAAGCATGAAATATCCGCTTGAAGTGAAACTAATGTTGACATGATGTTATTTTGATTAAAGTCTTTCGGTGGAAGTTGGTGAAGTTCAAAATTTATAGCCGAGAAAAGATAAAAATAAACTTCTTTGTTGAGGATGGGGGGTTTTCTTTCATAAAGTCGATTAGATTTTCACGTCATAAGCATTTGAACCTCCTAATCATCAATAACTCATTGGAATATATATATATATATATATATATATATATATATATATATATATATATAATTTGTTTAATGCTCAAACATTCACTTTTACGCATCAATGAACTTTTTCTTGACATCACTGAATTAGTTACAAGTTCGACATTTGATCAAGGTTGAGGCTCTTTTGCATCAAAGTCAGGATCACCACTTGATGGAAGTCAATCCTCCTTTTCTTGAAGTTGGAGACTCCTCTTCCTTATCTTTTCTTGGTGGTGATCGAACCTTCTCTTTCGTGAATTGTACTATTGGAGCTCTCCATTGGTTGAAATAAGCTGCAATTTGGAAGATTTGGATCATGGATGAAGTCTTCTTTCGGACTTGCATGATTCCCTCCCTACCATCAACCATCAAAATAACTTCGTTGCAACATCATTTCATCACAGCTTCGCCATTAGAGTCCAGTTTTTTGTCTAGATGTATTTATCTCTCTAATTCATCTTCCTATACAAAGCTTTTGTTGGGAAAATTATCTAAGTTTCCCTTCCCCAGTTGATAGCTTAGATCTTTGATTTGGTGTTTAAGTGTTTTGGTGGATCAAATCCTAAGTCCAACCAGCGTCAGTTTGTCTCTAGAATAGCTCTAGTCTCAAATGTAAAGTCCTGTTTAGGTCTTTTGAGTTGTAAGTCGTAGCTGATCAAGACATGCTGACACTGTTCATCAGCATGAGAATCTCTTACCTGGTGAAGGATTTCACCAGCAGACGACTGACAGACCCATGCTGACACTGTTCATCAGCATGGAGTCAAGAGCTAATGACTGGCTACTGTTCACCAGTTGGAAGGATTTCACCAGCAGGAGGCTGACAAATCCTACCAGCAGAATACGTGTTCTGGCTGACACTATTCACCAGCGGTGAAGCCACCAGTCATGGGAGATTCCAAGAGTTAACATCCAGACAAATTGGTAGACTAAGATTGTGCAAGCGCTAAGTCACCAGCAGAGACTGCCAGCACAAGATCACCAGTATGTTCTACCAGTCGGATGTTACCAGCAGAATTCAAGATTCGCTCTCCCAGAGTCTTAGAGACAAAAAGAAGATTCGTCTGAGGAATATACTGACAAAGTATGACTTTAAGGGAGGATACCTTAAAGTCTATCAGTTCAAGACACCAGTTGCGATTCCTCGTACTGACGAAATAATGCCGTTCTGACACAAAGAGGTCTATGTCAGAAAAAGCAGACACAGGTATGGCGTTTTCCTGAAATTCCTACCTGCCGCCGTCTGAAGTACATCCGAGGACAGAGACCCATTCCGGATGTGTCCAAACGGCTAGAATTTTAAATGAGATCCTGCGTCTATAAATAGGTTGGAATCACCAACATTTAAGACGCTTGCATCCTGAACATTCAATACTCTCCAACTACCAAAAGAACGAACATTCATTGCAAGCAAGCAAGCATCTTTCGAGGCTTTCTTTAAAGCTTTTCCGTGTGTTGATATCTTTCAAACACGAGACTTCAAGCTTCCTGCTTGTAAGTTTAGACCTCACTTGGTGTTCTTTCTCTTTCTGAGGAAGAACATAGCAGCTCTAGAGCCAGCCAGCTCTTGAGTTATTACGGGCAGTTTGCCGTAGAGGATTTACGTTCTTGGGAGAACTCAACACCCAACCAGTCAGAGGAGGAGGTTGAAGTGACGTGCTCGCACTCCATCCATCTGACGAGAGTTGAAGAAGGACAAGGACCGGGAGCGGTTGATCCAGTGGACTGGTAGACGGGGCATTTACCAGCTGGAGATAGATCGTAGGAACTTTGTACCGAATTACTCTTATAGTGAATTTCCAGTGAGTCGACTGGAGAGTGGACGTAGATCAGTTGATCGAACCACTATAAAAATCCTTTGCCTTTATCTGCTTTCAGTATTTAAATTTGTATTTGAAACCCAGCACTCAAGTGCTGGTGTATATCTGAAAACTGATAACTGTGCAAACTAGGCTTAAAATATTCTAAGTGTTGAGCTATCAGCTGACCAGCCAGTCAGCCAGTCAGCTGAGCAACCAGCAGGACAGAGTGCAAGTTAGACTTATAAGTTCAATATTTCCGCTGCGTAACGTTATACACTCTGATAAATCGGGACCAACAAGTGGTATCAGAGCGGACGGTTCTTACAGACCGTTCGTTTCTGTGTCGCTTAGGACCGAGATCCATTTTCCTTGCACCTTGTTTGTCTGTCTGATTGTCTAGCTCAGGTCATCATGATGAACGTTCCGAAGCTGATGACTTACAATCCGGAGAAACATGAGGTCTGGCGCAAGCGGTCGCTGATCCAGCTGAAGAGTGTCCATCCAGAGATGAAGGATGTGCTGGAAAAAGGGCCGATAGAGATTACCAAGACACAACATGCGTTGGGTGATCGGCCAGCCGCAGAGGTTCCAAAGCCTCAAGACGAGTGGAACGCTGAAGATAGGAGAAGGAATCAGCTGGATTCCGTTGCTCTTGACATGATCCTATCTTGTCTCCCTGAACCATTGATGGAGGAAGCCCTCCAGTTTGAAAGTGCCAAAGAAGTTTGGGACTTTATTAATGGTCTTTGTCAAGAAACTGACCAAATGAAACGCAATAAATTGCAGGTGGCAGTTGACAAGTATGAATCCTTCCAGATGCTAACTGGAGAAACCATCAAGGAGATGGAGGCGAGATTCAACGTCATTGTCAGCGAGCTAAAGGCATTGGGCAGGACGTGCACGAATGAAGATCTTAATGCCAAGATCTTGTCCAAGATGCCTAAGGAGGATTGGTTTGTGAAAACCACCGCACTCAAGGAGAAAGATTTATCTAAAATGACTCCTAAAGAGGTTTTTGCTCAGTTGCAGGCACACGAATGGGACATTCAGATGGTGAATAAGAACGAGGCCATCAGGAATGTTGGATCCCCCAGCGTTAAAGCTCAGGACGAGGCGTACTTCGTCAAAAAGGACTTCAATTGGAAGCACAAGAAGCCCTTCCATGCTGAGAGACCCGCTGCACAGCACAACCAGCCGAAGGAGATCCAGTCCGCATCAGGATCTCATTCCAAAGGCGGCGAGAGCTCTATCGCTGAACTAGAGCAACAGATGAAAAGACTGGCTATCCTTCTGGAAAAAGCCAAGTCAAAACAGGGAGTTTCTTCTAGCTCATCTGACGGAAAATTTGTCAAGAGAGCTCCTCGTGCCTGTTTTCAGTGCCAATCCCCTGATCACTTAAAGTTTGAATGTCCGCAGGTGGACAAAACTGAGAGGGAAAGGCTGAAGAAGCTCTTTGAAGAGCGTGCTTCCAAGGCTGTTGCCAAAGCCATGCTGACCAGGACGGAGGTGCCTGACATACCCGATCATGATGATGGGGAGTTTGAGTCAGATGGAGAGTCAGAAGAAGAAGCTCTCCTGGCATTTATGACAGCTCTCGGAGAAGAGCTAGCTGAAGAAAATGCTGACAATGAGGAAGAACTGGCACTTGCTGCTGATAATGAGGTACAATCAGTTCCTCAATTGCATATCATGCCAGTACAAATCATAGACGATTCTGAGTCGCATTGCTCCGACTCAGAAGACGTCACTTTAGATGTTCTTCAGCATGAATTTTTAAAATTTTATGAAATAAAAAATGTTTTGGCTGGTGAAAATGCTTCGCTGAAAGGTCAAATTACTGTTTTGACCAGTGAGATTGAAAAATCGAGGTCCATCAGCGAAGAGCTAGCAAGTTTGAAAAAGGCTCATTCTGAATTGCTCCAAGATTTCCAAATTGCAAAAACTGAACGAGATAACTTTCACAATCTCGTTCTGGAGCAAGAAAACAAAATCAATTTTCTAAATAAAGGCTCGAAAGACTTGGAGGCAGCTCTAAGTCATTGGAGAAAGCCTTCTGATAAGTCCGGGTTGGGATTTACAAATGATTTGAGCAAAAACCAACCCAATGCTGGTAAGGGTAAGGACAAACTGGTAAATGCATCAGCACCAGCTGGTAATACCAGTCAGTCCCGTGTGGCTGATCAGCATAGGAACCATAAGTCCAGATACATAGGTGAGTCATCAAGACAAAATCCTCAACTGGCAAGATCCTCTGCTGACAGGAAGCCAGCACACCCCAGGACGCAGACTAAGCCGAATTATTCAAAGGCAAGGAAGTCAGCGTCAGCTGCCAGTAGAATCCGACAGCCAGCACCAGCTGTCAAGGGATTCCACGCCCAACCTTACAAGTATGCCAGTTGCCAGCATGCTTACAAGGGATCCAACTCTCAGCGGAATACTGAGAGAAGGATATTTCCCGATAGGAGGAACACCTATCGGAGGCCTGAGCCCAATCAAAACCTTTTCTCAAGGGCTGGGAAGGCTAATCATCGTGGCCCTCAATTTCAGAGACCACCAAGGCAACACGATCAGTCGGAAAGAAATTTCCGACACTCTTGGAGGAAGAATACCTCCAGAGGATCTGCACACAAAGCCACACCTTCCAAAACCATGCATTATTTTAGAAGGAAGGGAAAGGCCACAGGTGATGTCAGCAAGGGTAACACCAAGCTGAAGATCACACAAGTCTGGATTCCGAAAGGAATGATCCAGAGATCTAACCCTGCAGGACCCGCTGATGATCGGGGACCTAAATGATCTCATTTTTCTTGCAGGAACAGGATCATGCGTATCAGCTTCAGAGGTCGAGCGAGTGGATCATAGACAGTGGTTGCTCCGCTCATATGACTGGTGAGGAGTTTCTGTTTTCTGAGCTCACCAAGGTCAGAGGACCTCCAGTTATCTTTGGTGATAACTCCAAGGGCCGAGTTATCAGCAAGGGATGCATAGAGAAAGATGATGTGCGTATTGTCAACGTATCCCTTGTTACCAATCTGAAGCACAACCTCCTGAGCATCAGTCAGCTGTGCGACAATGGTTATACCATTGTGTTTGACAAGTCTGGGTGCCAGATCAAGAATGAAGATTCTGGTGAGACCAAGCTGAGAGGTGTCAGGAAAGGAGGCCTTTATGTCGTTGACTGGCAAAGCGGGAAGACTGATACATGCTTTGTAGCCACCAGTTCCATGGAAACTAACTGGCTGTGGCACAAAAGGTTAAGTCATCTGAACTTCAAAACTATTAATTACCTAACCAAGCATGATCTTGTAGATGGTCTTCCCAAGGGCGGGTTCAAGAAGGAAGGAATTTGCAAGGCATGCCAGCAAGGCAAGCAAACCAAGAAGTCCTTCAAGAGCCAGTCACCTGTTTGCCCCAGTACCAGTCAGGTACTTGAGCTGTTACATATGGACCTGTTTGGACCAGTAACGCCGCAAACCATTGGAGGAAGGCGATATTCGCTGGTAGTAGTTGATGACTACTCGCGCTATACATGGGTCAAGTTGCTGAGGACAAAGGATGAGGTGAAGGTGATTCTTCCTGAGTTGATCATCCAAGCGCAGAAGCAACGCGAAGCAGTAGTGAAGCGAATTCGTTCGGACAATGGGACTGAATTCTGCAACGGTCCGCTGATGGATTTTTGTGCGGAGGCCGGGATCAAGCATGAGAGATCTACACCAAGGCAACTGCAGCAAAATGGACTGGCAGAACGTAGGAACAGGACGCTGAAAGAAGCAGTCCGGTCCATGCTGGCTGAGTCCGGCTTGGGACAGAGTTTCTGGGGAGAAGCGTTGGTGACTGCCTGCTACACTCAGAATAGAAGCGGGATCAACGACAGACTCCAGAAAACTCCCTACGAAGTGTACTTTGGTCGTAAGCCTTCTATAGCTCATCTTCGTGCATTCGGTTCACCATGTTATATCCATAATAATGGGAAGTCGAAGTTAAATGCTTTCTCGCCTAAGGCTGATGAGGGTGTGTTTGTCGGATATGGACATCCCTCTCACAAGGGCTATAGAGTATTTAACAAGACTACCCAGCTTGTGAAAATAACATGCAATGTTGTTTTTGATGAAGCTACTTTAGTGCGCAGGACCTTACGCCAACTGGCTGAAGATGTTCCTGAGGTCGAGGATGTCAGCAACCAGTTGGGCAGGAATTCTTCCGATGCTCAACCAACTGGTTCGACTAGACCTATGAATGGATCATCTTCACAACCAGTTCCCTCAGATGCCCATCAGCAACCTGAGAGGGTCGGTGATGCAAATGATCTTGCTGAGACCTTACACTCAATCTCCCTGAGTGGACCTAGCAACAATCTAGGGGGAATCCCTACTGGCCTTTTTGAAGAAGAAGGCAATGATGGACCAGCTGGAGTGGATGTTCCAGCTGATGCTGACAACGTTGGTGGAGGTTCAGACAACCAGTCAGAAGGTGATGCTGATGAAGTAGTTCCAACTGGTGAAAATCAACCAGCAGTTGAAGTTCCAGTTCCAACTGGTGATGTTCAACCGCCAGTTATTCTTCCAGCTCCGACTGGTGGAAATGTGGAAGCACCAGTCGTCAGGACAGATGAACGTAGTTCACAGCCGGCACCAGCAGTCGCTGGTCCTCCCAAATGGCTGAGGGATCACCCAACCGATGCTATTCTCGGTGATCCGGAAGGTTCTATTAAGACTCGACACGGCAGTGCGCTCCTGAGTTGCTTTATTTCTCAAATGGAACCTACTTCCATAGGAGTGGCGCTCGAATCTGCCGATTGGATCAATGCCATGCAAGAGGAGCTTGCAGAATTCACTCGCAATAATGTTTGGGACTTGGTGGAGAGACCATCACATCAGTCAGTGATTGGCACCAAGTGGGTTTTCAAGAACAAGCGAGATGAGAATGGCACCGTGGTCAGAAACAAAGCTCGATTAGTCGCCAAAGGTTACAGGCAGTGTGAAGGGATCGATTTCGATGAGACCTTCGCACCAGTTGCCAGAATGGAGGCGATACGACTGTTCCTTGCTTATGCAGCGTATCACGGCTTCACAGTGTTCCAGATGGATGTGAAGAGCGCCTTCCTGAATGGCGAGCTAAAAGAGGAGGTATATGTCGAGCAACCTCCAGGCTTTGAAGTTGGCACCAAGGTATACAAGCTGAGAAAGGCCCTGTACGGATTGAAACAGGCGCCCAGGGCTTGGTACGAAACGCTGTCACAATTCCTTATCAGCAATGGATTTCGGAAAGGGAAGATTGATAGGACTCTCTTTCTTCTCAAGGATGGTGGTGACATGCTAATGGTGCAGATCTATGTTGATGACATCATATTCGGATCAAGGAATATAACTCTCTGCGAGAAGTTTTCTCAACTGATGCAGACATCATTTCAGATGAGTATGATGGGCAAGTTAACATACTTTCTCGGACTCCAGGTCCAGCAGTCAGCTGATGGAATTTTTATCAGCCAGCGGAAGTATACGAAGGATTTAATTCAGAAATATTGCCCAGAGAAAACTAAGTCCCTCAGAATACCTATGAGCACCAGTTGTCAAATATTTCTTGATGAGCAAGGTGAATCAGTTGATCCTACCATTTACCGAGGAATCATTGGATCACTTCTCTATCTCACAGCCAGCAGACCCGACATTTCTTATTCAGTCGGAGTGTGTGCCAGATTTCAAGCAAATCCGAAGAAGTCACACATGGAAGCTGCCAAGAGGATAGTGAAATATCTGAAGGGGACTGAATCTTTCGGAATATGGTATCCCAGGAATGATGAGCTTACACTCATTGGATATTCTGATTCCGATTTCGCTGGATGCCGTATTGACCGGAAGAGTACCAGTGGTACGTGTCAGTTTCTAGGACACAAGCTGATCAGTTGGTTCAGCAAGAAGCAGCACTCTGTTGCTACATCCACCACTGAGGCTGAATATGTTGCCGCTGCCAGTTGCTGTGCTCAAATAATTTGGATCAAGCAACAACTGGAGGATTATGAAGTGGACACTGGCTGTGTTCCAATCTATTGCGACAACAACAGTGCTATGTGCATCACGAAGAATCCGGTTCATCACTCCAGAACCAAGCACATAGATATTCGACATCACTTCATTCGTGATCATGTCGAGAAGAAGGATGTCAGCGTGGACTATATCAGAACTGAAGATCAACTGGCTGACATCTTCACCAAGCCACTGCCAGAAGCAAGATTTAAGGAGTTGTGCATCAAACTCAGTCTTATGGAGATTGATGTGCGCCCCAATGATGAGGAAGAATGAGTCCCAGCTCTCATTCTGTTCTTGATCTTCTGGAGGACGCTGATTACGACTAAGTCCAAGCTCTTAGTTGTTTTTATTTAAGTGGTATCTCTATCTAACAAGTGGTGTCTACTGGCGAAATCTTGCCAGCATAGGCCATCAGTTGAAGCGAAATTGGGTCCCAGCTCCCAATTCCAAGAGAAGAGAAGATTATGCGGAATAAAATTGAGTCCAAGCGCTCAATTTTCCATCTTTCCAGTTGCCAGCTGATAACTGATGGAAGTTTGCCAGCAGCAAGAACTACCAGCAAGTGGTATCAGTTGCTAACTGATGAAGAGGCCAACCAGTTAGGGGGAAGTATGCAACTGGTATATGCAACTGATGACCAGTCATACCAGCTGTCTCAGAAAAGGCGGGATTGTTCAAATCCAAGTAGCGTGTACAACCCTCAGAATTTAATGCGGCATTTAATGCCACATTTAATGCGCACAGTGTCTGCGCAGTCCGACGTTTGGTTGCCACCAATCGCTGAGCGCCACGTCAGCTACACGGCGTAGCCCACGTCAGCACGACCGCGCACGTCGCACAGGGAACCGGGCCTGCTGATGATCGTCGATCCCCGCTTGCGGAGCATCAATCTTGATCGTCTGATCCTGCATGGACTTGGGTATAAATACCCGATGCCTTTCGACGGAAAAACCTTTTACGATCATTCAATTTCAGAAACCCTACTCTCTCAAGCTTTCCTTAAGATTTCTTCTGAAATTATGGCTTCATCTTCCCGACAATCAGATGACAACCCACCATCCACATCTTCTTCTTCGTCTGGTTCACCAGACCTACCAGTCGCAGAAGCCCACATGCCGACTTACACTGGCATCACACAGATGGACGATATAGACTACACACTTCCATTCGCCCGCCTGGTTCAGTTGAACAAACCAGTGACCAGGGCTCAACTCTCGAACGCGCAAATCAGGGCGGCGCAAGTTCAGAAAGAAAAAATTCTGAACGAGAAGCTGGCGCGCAAGAATTTTGGAGCGGAGTTGATCGAGATGATCGACCGGGAAGGCCTTCGACAATATCTGACGGCAAGGCCCGAGACCTTCCATCCGCATATGGTGGCAGAGTTCTATGCACGGGCCGTGATTGCTGACGGGAGGAAGTCCTTCACCACTTCCGTCTTCGGCCATCTGATCACTGTCAGCGCCGAATACCTCGCCGACTTGTTCGGATTGAGGAACGAGGGAATGGAGATAGCCACCTACTTCCACAACAATGTAGAGGAGTTCAGGACGCGGTGGGCTCAGTGGAAGAGGGAGGGGGTGACGAGTTTTCGCACTGGAATGCGGAAGTCGGAGATGGACGACTGGTGGCAGATGGTGTGCGACATCGTCGTCAGGATGCTGCAGTGCGAAGTTGGCTCATATGCTGAGTTGAGCCTGCGCAAATTCTCCGTGATGTGCGCGCTGGTGGATGGAGTGGAAGGGAACTGGGCCGAGTTCTTTTTCGGGAGACTGCTGGAGAATGTTGATCGCAACATCAACATTCCAATTGATGGGACGTTCACTCACTCCGTATCCTTTGGGCTGCGGATCAGCCATATTTTGGAGATGGAGATTGGAGATGGAGTGGACCAGGGGGAGCAACTGGTGAGTTCGGATTTCATTCCGCCCACCAAGGAGCAGGCAAAGCTGCCCCGCCCTGACTACCATAAGCCGCGGAGGCTGAAGGGAAAGACAGCAGTCGACCCAGCCACGGTTGTTTCGGAGGAAGAAGAGGAGGATAAGGGGGAACAGGTGCCAGTCATGGCACAGCCGCTGACGGAGGAGGCAAGGGCCGAGTTGAAAAGGAAGATGGAGACCGAGTCTCTTTTTACCCAACTGGAGGAGGCGGAAGTGGAGGCTTCTGGCAGTCGCCCTCAACCAGTTATGCAGGCGCCAGTCACAAAGAAGCCCTCCCGCAAGAAGGCGAAGTCCTCTCAGCACCAGCAGCCCCCGCAAGCCGTGGCATACAATCCAGAATCTGGGAAAATCTCCATCCCAGTCAAGAAGAACTTACTAGGGCTGACTGAGGAGGAGACGCTGGAGAAGATGACTCGCAAGCGCAAGCGAGTCATGACCAAGGCGCAGAAGGCTGAGAAGCACGCCAAGATGGCAAGGAGTGCTTCCTTGGTGAGGAAGAAGCAGGCCAAGTCAAGGCTCCGGGCTCTGCTGGCGAAGCAGAAGAGAGAGGCGGAGCTGGCGGCCAGGGATGAGCGCTTTGCTCAGATCAAGGCTGAGACTGAGGCCAGGCGCCAGGAGGAAATAGAGGAGCAACTGAGGCTGGCGACCAGGGGCAAAGGGAAAGCCCATGAAATTCCGAGTGCCAGCCGATCCGCACCAGCACCGCAAGGCGAGCTCCTTTCTGAAGAGACATTTGAACACCTGGTGGTGCTGGGCACTGACGAAGAGGTATTCAATCTGGTTGATGATTACAAGGAAGAGGAAGTGGCTGAAGTCCCTCCACCCGCGCAAGGGGGTGGTGGAGGTGATGAAGAAGTCCCACTGGCTGCGCAAGGGGAAGCCAGTGGAGGAGCTGCGAAAGACCCGCTGACTGCGCAAGGGGAAGCCAGCGGAGGAGTAGAAGAACGGGCGACCATCCCGGTAAAACTGGCGGATTCTTCTGAGGATCAGGAGAAGGTAGTGGTGGAGGAGCAAGCCACTGAGATGGAGGTAGAAACTGGTGGCAAGGCTGCTGACAAGGCTCCAATGATCTATCTTGAAGATGAGGAGCAGCCACCAGTAGTCCAGCGCTCTACTATCCAGAGGATGGAGCCCAAGGATTTATTTCCCAATTTCGAGGCTGAGCTTAAAGCTCGTGCCAGTCGCCCCCGTTCCTCAGATGCTTCGACATCCACATCCGGGCGACCAGCGGCATCCTCCTCGACACCAGCACGTGCAGAGCCCCGTCACAGGCAACCTTATATGCTGGGTGTCCACCATTACCATCAGATTGATGAGGAGACCTACGAGGCGCAAGTGACAGGAGTCCATCGGTGGGAGCGTCGCGGGGAACTAGCATTCTACAACTCAAGGGTGCCAGAATTCTCCATGTTCCATATCATCCCCACCAGCGGCCTTCCCCACCAGTCAGTCTACGCCATGAGGATATATGACTGGTGCTTGCCGTTGCAGCCAGTAGAGTACTTCAATCGTACTCTGTACGAGTATGCTGCGAATATCTCAGTAGAAGTGGAGGATGTCGTCGATGAGGAGTTATTCGACGACTTCCAGGATTTGTGGAGGGAGAACGCGGATCTCTTCATGGAGCTCCGGCGGTGGAAAATTTTCAACCGGTGCCACCGCCAGCTGACGGTGGAGAAGAGGGCGGTTCTTTATGCCAGGCTTGGATTGGGTTACTGGCATGCGGAAGAGGAGTGGGCTAACTCCTTCATGGATACAGATGCTGATAGCTCCCAGCAGCTGTCGGTCAGGCGGATCAAGCGCCGTATGGAGAAAATTGCTACATACCGCAGGCTGACTGGTAGCTCCGGCCTTCCGCGACCAAGGAAAATCGCCATACCTTTTCTCCAGTTCCACCGATCCAGCCGTGGCTACCAGATGATATACGCGCTCAGACGCATTGAGATACTGGTAGCTCTCCCGACGATCCTCCCATACTTTGGCATCTTGTTCGACATGGCGGCCACTGCATTGCTGATTGATCATGTGGTGGAGGAGGATCCATCCCACCCTTGGTGGCTGACCACTGCAGTCGCTGGTGTTCCCAATGTTGTATCCCTTGAACACATCGACTGGCAGGTGGTGGAAGTTGATACACCCACCGTTTCCGAACAATTCCCGCCAGCATCAGCTGAGATGCTGGTGGAGGAGTCAGCCGCAGAAGAGGAATCAGTAGCAGCCGCTGCAGTCCCAGCAGAAGCATCAGCCGCTGCAGAGCCAGTAGTGGAGAGGCCAACTGGAGCTGACACTGAGATGGCTGAGGCCTCATCTGATGTGCTCTCTACTTCTCTGGCGCTGTCAGCAGAGCCTCTCTCCGAGGTCCATCCGCCTGCGCAACTGGTTGCTCTCATTGATGCCAGGATGGACCAGCGCTTTTCCTCCTTCCGAGCAGAGATGGCGCAACAAATGGAGGCCTTCACCTCTGGGGTGAACTCCTTTTTGGTGCGGATCCAAGAGGGGGAAAGGGCGCGAGCAGTCGCTGAGGAGGAAAGGGCTCGGCTTGCTGCAGAAGAGCGTCGCATTGCTGCGGAGGAGCATTTAAAGAGGGAACAAGATATGGCGGCTCTTACAGAGATCTTGAGGAATTTAGCAAATCGCAGTCAATCACCTGGATCCTCATCTCAGCCATAGGTCTTGTACTCTTCATTTTTTTGTGTAAGTAATTTTGTACCAGTCTAGACTAGTCAGTTGTCCTTCCTGTACTTGTAATTTCACATCATTAATGGATTGATTACTGACGGGTTGACGACAATTTCTCATTGTCCAACTAATGTCTACTGATTTTTACTTACCAGCTGAACTTACACATTT
>JAPKLW010005022.1:8268-23058 GCA_026898455.1 Plectranthus barbatus
ACAAGTATTGATGAATATAGCTCCTAGATACTCTAGGACTAAGATGAATTTGAAATGAAAAATGGAATCTAGGGAGAAATCTATCTATCGTAGGTGAAAAGTGACAAAAAGCCCCTCAAATAACCGCTCATTCCCCTTTTATATGCAAGCAATCAGGCCCTCGGATCGCCCGGTCGAAGTTTGGCTCGCCCGGGCCACCAAAAACTGCCAGAAACTGCCAAAAAACCGACTTGGCTCGGCCGATCGACACATGGCTCGACCGAGCCAAGTCCCAGCCCGGCCACGCTTGACCGATCCTGCACAGGCTCGACCGGGCGAGCTCTCTGAACTCCCGCTCGGCCGATCCTGCATAGGCTCGACCGGTCGAGCTCTCTGAACTCCCGCTCGGCCGATCCTGCCCACGCTCGACCGGTCGAAGCCTCCAAACTCCAAAACCTTGCAATTTTCCTCCAAAACTCCACCAAATATGCTTGTTTATGCCAAAAACCTATCCTACACAAGTCAAACACACAAAACACGAAAACACAAACAAAATACGACAAAAATATATGATACGGGAGTAAAATAACCACAAACAAGCATGTTCACATATCAAAATACGGGTCATTTTACGCACGTATCAAATGACAATGATGATTTGGGGATAAACATCACTGAAAGTTGCAATGTTCAAGCTGCCACTGAGAGAAAGACACATGCCGAAATTGACTTCACTCAACTAACAAGAAAGAAGAAGAGGAGGTTAGTGCTGACGAGTATCTTAGAGGAAGAAAGATAATGGAGCAAGAAGGGAAGGGAAAGTGAAGATCATGCATAAAATAGAAGTGACAGACCAGTCACTATTGTGGATCTTCGAAGTCCATCTCTCTCAGATAAAGAATCTTCTCATCGACAACCCTTCACCCCTTCTACATCTTCTGACAGTTCAACTCTAAATGCTCATCGACCAACACCTCCATCACTAGAGCAGATTATTTTGACAGCCTCAGAGATAGGGGGAATGATTTCAGAGACACCAGTTGAGGAAATTGCAAATCAGACTCTACAAGTAGAAGCTATTGCCACACATGAGACAACTTCGAAGTCTGCTGAAGCAATAGCTAAACAAACTGTCAAACGGTTGTCCCTACCAGAACTCCTTACAAAAAGATTAGGTCTCCTAGCCAGTACCAGACGAATTACAAGTGAATCACATCTGGAGCATGTTCGTCGCAGGATAAATGAAAATCATGCGAAGCTTGTGAAGATACAGGATGACCATAGATGGCTGAATTTACAGACAGATGATATCCAACTGGAACTTTTAGAGCTTGAAGATAAAGAAGCTCAGGAGTTAGAGAGACTTCGCATCGAGACAGAAGCTGCTGAGCTCAGAAGGAAGCAAGAGGAAGAGGCTGCAACTGCTGAGCTCAAGAGACAGCAAGAAGTAGAAGCAGCAAGAACCAAGACAAGTTATCTCAAGTTTATACTACAAATTAAATTAATAGTTTATCCATTCATATCTCAATTGTCAATATGATTCATATCTTATAAGAAACTCAATAATGTGATCTTCTGTGCCCAACACATTGTCTACAATATAAGATAAGCAGATATACATGCAATCATGAGAAAGCAACAAATGTTTTAACATTTATTTTAGGTAATCAAGAGAGATAAAGTATATGGCAAAGCTCACTTAAAAGTCTGTTTTGAGTATTCGGGCCCTTGGAATGAAGTAGTTTTCTCTCCATAGAGCTTGTTTTGGGTTTCTAGGTTGTTCTTTATAAACTTGCCTCTTTTAGTTGAATCGTTGTGGAACTACTTCCAAGGAGTTCCAAAAATTTTGGGAAGATGAATGGATGAAACGACAATTAAGTTATTAACAGTCGATATACTCCACAACAAAATGGAGTAACTGAATAGAAGAAACAAATAATTATCGAAATGGTGAATTCGATGTTGCACGAGAATAGTTTACTAAAAATATTATGGGCAGAAGCTGTCTACACCACCATCTACCTTTCAAATTGATGCTTGACCAAAATCATTCTGAACAAGACATCATTTGAATGCTAGAATGACACACCATCTATCAAACATGTGAAAGTGTTTGCTATGCCAAAATTCTAAATGTAAAACTACCAAGACTCGATAAATCAAGTGATAGATATATCTTCATAAATTGCAGCGCAATGAGCGAAGGCTATAAAATATTCAATGTGGAGAAAAATGAAGTCATTGACAATCAATATATTCAAATCCATACTTGGAGTTAGGAAGAAAATATGTTGAAAATAAAGATATTCCTATCAATCTTCTAGATTAATTAAAAATAATATTATCTTTTATAACTATTCTATCCTCATAATCTTCATATATTCAAAAACTCTAACAATTAAAATACACTTCTTTGTAAAGCCCCAAAATACAAGAAGTTTCGAAAGATTTTTTAGGTTTAAATTCACTTTCTCTTAAAAGCAATACAAAATTCGAAATGTAAAAATATTAACTTTATGACAGTTATATTTTTTAATATTTTAAATCCTAATAAGTATAATGAGTAAAGAATGAAAAAACCCAAGGAAAAAGCTATTTTCTAGAAATGACGTGGATTTCGCATAATCAACCACGTCGGACTAACCAAAACTACAAAAGGTTGCAAAAGTTTCCCTCTTTTCCATCTACTTTTTCCCATATACCGGAAATGGGGCTGGTCCCAGTGATAAACTCGAGCGAGCGATAGGGGCTTAATGATACTTTCATCTGCTCTCGCATTCCATCGCTAGAATAAAATGACACGTGTCTCGTTCAGGCCCTCTCCTACAATTTCCACGCTAATTATTGATAATAATAATAAGAAAGAAATGAGCTCAGCTGAAATTCTGTATGAAAGAACAATTGCTCCGTTACCATATGTTATCCACTTTGTGAGTGAGAGAAAGAGAGATATTCTAGAGAGAGAAAAAATCTCAAGATATATGAATTGCTGAATCTGCATCTGCAACATGACTGAGTAAATTGAAGAATCTCAGTGCCGAAGAGAATCTCCGCGGTGGCAATGGCAATCAGCGCCGTCGTTTCGCACCGCAATTTCGGCTCTTTCATTGGTTCCGGTAATTATTTGCTTGAATTGCCATTATTAACTCTGTTCAATAATTTTGGTTTTCCGTTTCATGAAATTGAAGTTGAGAGCTTACTTTTTTTCCCCCCCTGATATAGTACCTGTACTACAAAATGTATAGTATAATTAGTTACCTATCAGTATTCTGTTGCTTGTGAATTGTAGTATCTAAAATGGCGATGGGCTCATTAACTGGCACTGAGTTAGGCATTTGTGTAAGTTAGTATATTCAATTGAAAAGCATCATGCAGTTGATAAAATGCTGTTTCAGTATGTGATGATGCGTTGGACTAGAGTATTTGAGAGGAAGTATGTTGTATAATATGACGTTTCCTTGACAAGAATGAGTGAAGTCTTTGGCATAATTCAGATATGTGAAAAAATTGTCTCACCGGAAAAAGAACAAAGAGATGGGATTCGCTTAAATGGTAGCTTGGAATGTGTATCGGGCTCAGGGAAATCCATTCCCATAAGCTCAGACTTCATTTTAAAAGTTTGGATCTTATATTGATAAGAGGGATTGCAACTTCTAAGGTGTCAATCACGTTTATTGTTTTGTTGAGGTGCATAGCTATCCAATATGGGCTTACATTTGATGGTTCTTATAGATTGAATAGTTTCATTTCATCCTTGCACTTGCTTTGTTAACAGGACGATTATACCATGCAGAAACTCCCTCAAATAGTCAAAGATGTGGGGGCTCTAGTATTGGTGCTGTGCAGTATGTGAACAAAAAATTGTTCTGTAGCAAGCTCTACCATCCGAGGTCAAACTTTTCCTTTGGTTATGTATATCAGTCATCCATTCCTGATAGAGATCAACTAAACAGAGAAGTTCCACGATCAAACCTGTCATTTCGTGTTAACTTGGATCCTGTTCTCGTAGTGTCTCATCAGACTAGCAAGAAACTTACTTCTATGTACAAAAGGGTAAAAAGCGGGGAATCATATAAATGTTATCATTCTTCAGCATACTCTGATGCTGGTTGGATTCAAACAAGGAACTTGTACAATATTGGTTTTAGCAATGGCCGGAAGCTTCCATCAAAGCATTCAACGGTGATGAGGACCCGGGCAGAGTTCATGTCTGAAGAGCATGACATTACAAGGACTGAATTGGAGACCCTAGTGTCATCTGACGGGGCAAGTGAAGCTCCTTTACTTGAAGTAACTGAGCAGGCAAAACCATGGTGGAAGCAGTTCCCCAAGCGCTGGGTGATGGTGCTCCTTTGTTTTGCTGCATTTCTGTTGTGTAACATGGACCGTGTAATGCTCATCATTAACTCTCTCTGTTTTTCTTGATGCCTGTTCAGTCATGTTCACGAAGTGTGCAATTTTCTTGTCCAAATTGATATTAATAGTAGGTTATTTATTAGGTATGTGTGTTTTCAATGCGAGCCAATTCTAAGGAATCATTATTGGTTATTCTGAGTTTTTATTTTGTTTATTTTAGGTGAATATGAGCATAGCAATACTCCCAATGTCAAAGGAATTCAACTGGAACAGTGCTACTGTTGGCCTAATTCAGTCTTCTTTCTTCTGGGGTTATCTGCTCACTCAGGTATTTTTGTGTTTGATTTGCTTCTTTGTCTTGTTTGAATGGCTCATGTCATCTCCACGTTTGAATAAATAATGCGCTAGCTTCTTGCTTGTGTATATCTTTGAAATAATATATTTAAGCACAATCTTTTCATCAAGTAGGGCATGCTTAATGTTAATTTGTTAAGTTTTTGGTATTGGTCTGATTTGGAAACCAAGGTTGAGTAATTAATATAGTTACTTCATATTCAGTTCAGTTCTGTAGCTAAATTGTATTATTGGTCAGAAGTATACTTGCATTTTTGGGTTATTCCTGCAAATTTAGAATGAGGTAGAGTATAGATATCCAACCGAGTAGACTTATGTATCATTCTTCAACATATCATTCTGTTTGCTAAGGAGGAGTAATTTCCTCACCATAAATAGGACACGATCACACAATCAAATTTCTGAATTATGACATCACTTGAGAGAATTCTGCAGCACTGACAATCTTTCTCTACTTGAGTTTTTCTCATGTTCTTTAAATAGATTGTTGGAGGCATTTGGGCTGATAAAATTGGTGGGAAGCTAGTACTTGGTTTTGGAGTTGTTTGGTGGTCCATAGCAACAGTCTTGACACCAATTGCTGCAAAACTTGGACTGCCTTTTTTACTTGTGATGCGAGCTTTTATGGGAATTGGCGAGGTTAGTTGCTTGTGAGTTCTGTATGAGCATACAACCATATCTAAATATCCACGCAATGCACTTTATCTTTTTGGAATTGGTACCTTGCTCGAACTATTTCTGCACTTTCAGATCAATCTATAGAATCACCTTGAAAATCGATATTGCATTTAATGCCAGTGGCGAAATCTCAGAACTTGGGATACTACATACATTTCAATAGTATTACATGTTAAAATATGTAAAAAATATGAAATTTAAAAATGAACTACACAGCATTTAAATAAAATTAGGATTATAATTAGGCGTTGATGAGTTTTCTATTACGAAATAAGATCAATGTTGCAAATACCAAACAATACATTAAAACACGCACGAGCATGGGTGAAAAACACACACAAATACACATAAAGAACACACGTGATTTGGTGTCCCTGATATAATCACAGGCTCCATAACTCAACATTTCCTGTTATTTTTTTTTCTTTTTTTACAAAAGCGACCATAAAGATGACTAAAAAAAAAAAAAGAGAAAATGAATTAAGAAGTTAGGCTACGAGTTGATGATCATATTGAACACATGTAGTCATTTGAAATTTATTATATTTCAATAGTGCTTCTAAATATCAATCCTCCTACCAATTTGCGGTTACAATAACTACTTTGTATTTTTTGTACTTTTGAACTCAACATTCTCAAATTTTGTGTAAAGATATAATCCAAAATTCTAGATTACCTCTCGACATTTTTTGAAGAGTGGACCCAGCGGTTGACTTTTAATTATTAAAGCATGAATTTGAGTAAGTATAAGAGCCAGATTAAACTTTGAAGATGAATAGGGGTACATTTAAATTAGAGTTTTTTAATATGTATACTAAAAAAAACTTAAAAATGTGTACCCCCAAGCTAGAAGGTAGATACGCCACTGTTATATAATTAATACTGACATGAAGTCCCTAAACATTAGCAATCTATCACTTGTATCATATCTGGTTCGTCAAACTTTGATTTCAACTCTTTCTTTACTGACAGGCTGCAGTTTAATTTACTTATTTTTTCATCTTATTACGCTTATGAGAAACTGTAGAAACACATTTATTACTTTAAACATAATAGTCTTATCGATTTGCTATACCATAATTTACTTTACTTTAAACATTTATTAATTTACTTTGTCATGCTTACCATATAACTTGTATCACAATTTGCAGATTTCCTCAAAGTTCTGGAATCACATTGGTTAAACAGTTTACTTCCAGTTGTAGATAGGGTGGACTAGAATAAGATTGGCTGTTGCATGACATTCGTCAGAGATAGATATTATCTAATTTTTATGGAAGTTTTTGCCTGTTTGCACTAATTTTGTCACTGTTGTGCAAAGTTACGAGAACTAAATGTGTGGAGAAACTATATCATGTCTAAAATATATTTATTTTGTTAACCAGGGTGTAGCTATGCCTGCCATGAATAATTTGCTATCAAGATGGATTCCAGTTTCCGAAAGAAGCAGATCCCTTGCACTCGTATACAGCGGCATGTATCTTGGTTCAGTAACTGGTTTGGCAGTGTCTCCCGTATTGATCCACAAGTTTGGTTGGCCATCTGTTTTCTATTCTTTTGGATCCCTCGGAAGTATCTGGTTTGCACTTTGGTTGAGCAACGTAAGGCCTTATTTCTTTCCTTATTATGACAATGAATTTTTCGTAATCTCAAAAGTAGGGCAGAAAAGGAGAGAAGAAAATAGATATATTTTATGCCCTCTGCCCAAAACTCCACCTGTCAACTGAACATGCAACTTATATAAAATGGCTTGAAAATGTCTATCATTTTGGAATGATAAAAAGTGCATCCCACACTCCTTGTACTAAATCTTGTATTCCTAAAACTCGGACATTGAGCCCTCAAATATGGAGATTTTTTTGTAACAATGAAATGCTCTCTGCCTTCAGTTGCTCATAATCCAGTGAAACAGCACGCAGCACAAGCTCTAGTTTGCCCTTATCGAGCTTACTTTGTTAGTTCCCATTCATAATATTATTCCACATTATTCTTCGGATGAAGCTCATTTTTGTTTTTGAGAGCCTAAAATCCCCAGAAACGAGAAGTTGTGCTTCTTTTAGGTGCACTGAGCCAATTTTACTGGTGCATATCTAAATTTGTGGAAGAAGAAACTGTCCCATTTTGTGGGATTCTTTTTGTTTTTTCAATCATTAGGTACTATAACCGTCATATTTCATGTTCTACTTTTCCTAATAATCCTCAACTATCACCTTTTCTAGGCTCACAGCTCACCAAATGATGATCCAACTCTGAGTTTGGAGGAAAAGAAGTTGATATTGGGAGGCAATGTTTCGAAAGAACCTGTCTCTAGAATTCCATGGAAGAAAATTTTATCGAAGGCTCCTGTATGGGCTCTAATTATATCCCATTTCTGCCATAATTGGGGAACATTTATTCTGCTGACATGGATGCCTACTTACTACAACCAGGTATCCTACTCCCAAGCTATTGAATGCTAACCAATTAATAAAAAACTCAGCTAGTTCCATTGTAATATGAGACCTCATTGCCCGGTTTAACGTTTTCTTTAGTATATTTACATCTGGATAAACAATTCTACATGACATTTTCGTGTTTACTTGTACAGGTTTTGAATTTTAACCTCACAGAATCTGGATTGTTGTGTGTGCTCCCATGGCTCACCATGGCAGTGTTTGCTAATATAGGTGGCTGGGTTGCAGATACCCTTATAAGCAGAGGGTTTTCAATTACCTCAGTTCGTAAGGCAAGTATTTCCTTTTTCTGTTTAGCTAGCTGAACTTTCTTTCTAAATTGTAGTAATTACATGTGATGTATCATGTGCGAGAGAATGACTCGTCTTCTCATCTTCATTATCGCAGATAATGCAGTCAATCGGGTTCCTGGGCCCAGCTTTTTTTCTGACCCAGCTAAGTAAAGTAAAGACACCAGCTTTAGCAGTGCTGTGCATGGCATGCAGTCAGGTTAGAATTGTATTCTTAGCAGATTCACGGTTCAGTTTCTCCTGTCAAAACAAATGAAGCAGCAATCTGCATATGTTCCTTTATCAGGGATCAGATGCATTCTCACAGTCCGGTCTATACTCCAATCACCAAGATATTGGACCCCGCTATGCTGTGAGTTTCTCTCATCTTATTACTGAAGGATATGTAAAATTCTCGAAGTCGTAAATCACCTCTGTCTTCTGCAGGGAGTACTGTTGGGGTTATCTAATACGGCTGGTGTACTTGCTGGTGTCTTTGGAACTGCTGCAACTGGGTACATTCTTCAACACGGTACGTCATCTTTATATCTTTTGATTTTATTGTGCATGTATACTGAACAGAACGAGAACTACAACGTAGTGGGCAATTTAACCTCAAAATATCTCTAACATTACATAGACAAAGTATCAAAAGGACTACAAGTTTAGAGAAAACTCGAAACTGGTGGGAATCACAGTTTCGTTAAACCAAGTAATGCTCACTCAAAGTTGATCAAAGAATAAACAAACTAAGAATTTAGTCATGGAAATAACAAGAGCTAGAGCGGAGATAAAAGATAGTTTGATGGTGTTTTCTGCAAATCAAGAACATAAGCTCAAATGAAGGATAAGAGCTTGAGAGAAGAGGTGAGATTACGAAAATTGTTGGTATGTAAAATTAGAAAAATCACAAAGTTAAAGGTCTCACGACCTTACTATTTTCCTCACCATCTTTTAAATTAATTTTCCAACATCTTGCCTTCAACAATCTCATTTGATGACATGTTTCCACAGGTTCTTGGAATGATGTGTTCAAAGTGGCAGTGGCATTGTACATTGTGGGCACACTAGTATGGAATATCTTTTCTACTGGAGAGAAGGTTCTGGACTAAGGTCATCCACAATGAATCTATATACCATGAACCCAAAGCTATCTACGAATGGAGCACTTGAACTCACATGATACCGAAAAGAAACAAACGAGATGGATCAAGCCAATATTTATCTTTAGACCCTGAGTCGTGTCAATGGCTAGCTGTTCGAGATGATTGGCACGTTTCAGCCTCAGGTTGGTGAAAATTTATTCATGCTTACTACCTAATTCTAGCAAACAGTCAGTCCCAGAGAGGTTATTTTTTTTGTAAGGCTCAAGTTGCTAAAAAGTGTTAAAAAAAAAAAAAGAAAACTCATGTATGATTCAGTTAGAGTGTAGTTTTTATCTTTTTCATACAAGTATATCTTCATTTTGTGAAATAGTATTGAATTTTAAGTTTTTGTCATCAATTAAGGTTAGTATCTTATGCATGTTATTAATGTTGCAATATGGTAATTTTTATATATAATAACAATTAGTTCGCAATAATTACGAAATTGCTATTTTCCTTCTAAAACACATCAACATTTATTATTATTTTGTATTTTATCTTACTTACCTATCGATATATTTGTATAATGTAAGACTAAGAGATTCAACAAAATGATGTTTGAATTACTTTCTACTAAAAAATGTTACATCATCATAAATTTTAAAAATTATTTTATTTATTAATTTAATTTTTATCATTTAAGTTGGAAAGTTTATAACTTGAAATACTATATTTTTATTTATGAGTTACTCTCTCCGTCCCGAGTAAATTGTTCACATTTTCTTTTTCGTTTGTTCCATAATACTAGTCCATTTTTTTTAAAATAACAATTTTTTCACACTAATCAATAAAATATTTATCTCATTACCACTCACATGCATTGATTATCGTGCCCGGTCAAGAGGGGAGTATTAGTTAACTTCACTCGTTTTAATTTTAAACACTTTTACTATTGATATATAAAAATTATTATAATTATATTACGTACTAAAAGAATTTTGGATTTTTCTGAAAAAAAATATCACATCAAAAGAAAATGCCATTATACCATCAACCACAATATTATTAAAATTTAATTATCAAATTAAAGTTAAAAGACCATTTTACCCTTAGATTATTTTCTATTTTTTTTTATTTTCATGCATCAAATAATCCTAAAACAATATGAAGAACTATCATTAAATTTTATTTTATTTAATTTCTATTGCTACTTTCATTTCCAATTAAATTAATTTGTTAATATATTTGGTAAGAATGTAAAATTAATTTGTCTACATCAATATATATATATATATATTGAAAAATATTTTAAATACCCAAAACCACTAAACACATTATAAAAATACCAAAAACATTAAACACATTCAAGAAATATCCATTTTTGATATTTGGGATTGATTTTTTTTGTTATGATGATGAAATCATCACCAACAATCACATCACCAATTTTTTTAATAATTTGTAAATTTTAATATAAAAATATAAATATATATATATATATAGGGATGCGATCCAGTGAGAACCACTCTTACCATAAGAAATAAAAACCAATCATCGCCATTGATTTTGATGAATGAACGCTCAGGATTTTACTAAAATTTTCGGTCATTTTATCTCAAGAAACCTGCATTATAGGAATTTTTGTAATTTTGTACTTATTTAAGATTCTGTTTGCATATTCTATCTCGACATGTATTATATATCTAACAAACATGCATGAGAAACATGCATTATATACATAGGAAACATGCATTATATACCTAACATTCATTATATACGTAATAAACATATTCTTGCATTATAATATGGTATTAATCTTATTTTAGAACAATATTACTAGAGTTAGTCTTGTGAGAGACGGTGATGTGAGACGGATCTCACAAGATCCATTATATAAAAATCCTTTTATTAACGCCTGCCACACAATATTGTTAAAGCAACAGAGCTGGTGGCGGAACCTTCTCCACAAGCAGCGGTCATCAGCTGCAGTTCGCCCACATCGTGTGCTGCAACAGCTGATTCTTGACTGGAATTTTCCGCCCAGGTGTCCACGGTGGCTGCACATCAACAACACAACGACTGCGGAGACTCGGATATCAAGTCCGTTAAGTTGGGGTAGTGGATGTTGTGGTGGACTGCAATTATCTCTATCTTTAATGGCATAAATTGAGCACACCTCCAAATTTGATTAGCCATGTTTGTTTATTAAGTCAATTTGTGTTCCCTGTCATTCCCTTCCTTTCGCAACGATGTTAATTAATTAAATTGACCATGAGCACCAGTTGTTCGACGAATTGTCGCTAAGGGAAATTTTCTTAAACATTATTTAATTAAACTAAATGCATTTTAACTTTCGAAAGCTACTAAAAAATAGATTAACTGATTCAACTGATATAAAATTACAAAATACATGAACTTATTAACTCTTAAAATCTGTTTGATTTCAATAAAAATGGATATTACGCAAAAGTTGGAGAACTTATATCTAGAATAAAATACATTATTTTTATTAATATATTTTACACTACATACATCATTTGATATTTGAAATGCATTATTATTTTGTTATATTGAAAATGATTGGGTAACTCTATTACATGATTGTTACTCTTAATCAAAATGCATTTTTTTCTGTTAATAAAATACATCATTTTACATTAGTGAAATACATCATTTATTTCGCTTTTTTTAATCTCATGAAAATAATACACTATTTTAATTAAATATACATCTTTTCTATCAATTATATACATTATTTTTGTTAGTGAGGTACAACAATTGTTTCCATTTTAATCTCATGAATTAATTTACGTTATTTTTAAAATATATTCTTTCTATTAATAAAATACATCATTTACATTAGTGAAATACATTATTTGTTTCACTTTTTTAATCTCATGAACAGTACTACTTCAATTAAAAAATACTTCTTTTCTATCAATAAAATACATTATTATGTTAGTGAAATACATCATTCGTTTCACTTTTTAATCCCAAGAACTAGCACTATTTCAATTAAAGATATACACCATTTCAATTAATTAAACACATTATTTTCCTTAAGTAAATACATCTTTCAAATATGCTAATTAACAATACTCTATTTTTTTAACAGAACAACACCATATGTAATGCTGAAACGGAGAAGAGAAGAGAAAACGGGAGAAATAAACTAGAAAACAAAAGAATTGGTCTATAACAAGAGGTCGTGTATGATCTTAGAGCTTGAACTACTTCTGCCATATTTGCAAAGCACTCTGTAAGGTCCATGATCCAAAATGAAACAGGAAAGAAAAAAGAAGAAAGAAGAAAACTTTTGTGTAAGCCGACCTGACCTAAAACTTGTGGTTTCCAGCAATGCATCACCCTACTGATAAACATAGACGGGAACACAATCCCACATATTGAAATGATCGCAATAGCTGAATTAATCAATTTCTAAGGGCAACCACCGCAGCTGCGGCAGATAAATGAGAAGCGAAGAGAGTATGAACATCAGATCATGCGATCATGTCTCTCGGCCCTTTCCACCACCATTGCCGAGGAGGTCAAGCACAGGTTCCTCAATCAGTTGGGTTGGCTTCCGGCAGCATCAACAAGACACGACATGATCCTTGAGAAAATTGGAGACATTAGACCCTGCAACACACACGATTGCTCGACGACGCGAAACTCACCACCGTCCGTGATGCTTCTAGATACTTGTTTCATATGGCGTTTATGGAGGGGCACGGGCGACAAGGATGAGTTCTTGATCTGGTGGAATAAGAAGCCTGGAGGACTTCATTAGAGGAGCGGCGAATTTGAGAAAATCAAGTCGACCGAAGGTGATAACTGGGAGGGGGGGGGCGAATTTTGAATGAGTATAAAAAAAACCCAATTAGAATATCTGGATAGGGTTTAGATCCGTCTTTCAAAAAAAATTTGTGAGACCGTCTCACTGGAGAGTTTGTCATATTATTATCATTATACGACATTACTTCCTCTATTATATATAATATTACTTTTATTTTAGAGAAAATTTATATTACCTTCATTATAATGTATATGTTATTACTATATAATAACAAGTGCAAATATAATGATGAATGATGATTTCGCTGAAATAAAAATGTTACATTTTATCTATCATATTCTGCATTATATACTATAACTTCATGCATTATATTGTGCAACTGTATTCATTATACAAGAATTCGTGTACTGTTACGAGAATTATGCATATTATACATAATATTACTTTTATTTTAGAGAAAATTATATTACTTTCATTATAATGCATATGTTATTACTATATAATACATAGCAAGTGCAAATATAATGATGAATGATGATTTCGCTGAAAAAATATGTTTCATTTTATCTATTATATTTTGCATTATATACTATAATTTCAAGCATTATATTATGCTATATTATTCATTATATAACTTCATGCATTATATACCTAGCAAACATTCATTATATACCTAACAAACATGCATTATATAATATAGTAATATATATTTATATAATATAACAAAAAAATACATAATTAAAAACAAGTATATATGATCAACTTTTATAACAACTATGATATTATCTACAGTATGCAAAGATAATGAATTTTTTTTTTTTTTGATCTTGCAGGAAAAAAGTTTTTGCATTTTATCTATCATATTTTGCATTATATAATATAACTTCATGTATTATATTGTGGTACTCCATTCATTATATAAGAATTCGTGTACCGTTACGAGAATTATGCATATAATCACTAATTTTCATTTTTTACGATGATTTTTAAATCGAAACATATGCAATAGAGATTTCGTTTGAAAGATAATTAAATTACATTTAATTTGATATATGATACATTAAAAAATAATCTAAATCGAAGGAGATATGATCATTTAAAGATTTAGGATGATTTTAGAGGAGAGAGAAAAAATATTACAAAATTACCCTTTAATGCATGTTTCAATACACTATAATGAGATTTATTTAGTCTTGAGCGTTGTATCACCAATTGGATGACCGATATTAATTCCTATTTTTACATGGTAAGGGGAGTTCTCATATGATCACTCTCATATATATATATATAGAGGTTAGATCATATGAGAATAGATGTTAATGTAAGAAATGAGAATAAATCTCAGCCTTTGATTTCACAAGATCTGCGGTCATGCTTTAATAATTTCCGTCTTCATTTTATCCTCCGCGAACTTCATTATTACATATTTAAGGGTATCATTGTCATTTAGCCCGATGATATCTCCCTCAAATAATTTACATTTTCATTTTATCCTCCGCGAACTTCATTATTACATATTTGGATATGTAATTTCTTTTCTTTTCGATTTTTCACAAGATTCCGATTGCCTTATCGAGTCATCCAATACTTTAAAATTAATTTAAAATTTATTATTATTTAATTGAATTTTCTAATTTAATGAAGTTTTAAATAGATAAAATGAACTTAACATATTTTTCTGAAAAATTGATTTTACTTTTATTTAATTTAATTTTTCCCATTTAATGAAGTATAGAGGAGATAAAATGAAGAGAATTGTTTCTAAAAATTTGATTTTTTTTCTTTTAATGATGTATATAGGAGATAAAATGAAGAGAACT
>JAPKLW010005023.1:0-23033 GCA_026898455.1 Plectranthus barbatus
AACAAGTAGCTACTGGGGAAAGGAAACTTAGCCAAATTTCCCAACAATTTCCCCCTTTTTGGTGCGATCAAAGCCTAACCAGCGAGCACTCAGCTGATGAGGAAAGTTACAAAGTATTTCAGGGTTTTACAAAATAAACCTATCAGATCTAAACCCATGAAAATGCTTCCTCACATCAGCTCTAACTAAAAATCTTCCCCCTCAAACCAGGAGAGATATTGCTCGTTTAAAATATGAAAATTGAGATCAGAGCAAAAAGATTTAAAGTGTGTGATACGAGTGCTGGTGCTGATTACACTGGAAGTGTAAGTTCAGCTGGTAAGTAAATACTTAGACAATTTGTTGGACAATGAGGAATTGTCATCAACTTGTCAGTAATCAATCCATTTAATATGTTGCAGTTACAAGTACAGGATAGAAAACTGACTAGTCTAGAGATACAAATACTTACAACAAAATGAAGGAACAAGATTATGGCTGAGAAGATGATCCTGGTGATTGAGTTCTGCTTGTGAGCGACCTCAGGATCTCAGTGAGCGCTGCCATATCTTGTCTGCTCTTCTCCCTTTCCTCAGCAGCAATTCTCCTCTCCTCTTCAGCAAGACGAGCTCTCTCTGCCTCAGCACGTGCTCGCGTACTTTCCCCCTCTTGGATCCGCGCCAAAAAGGAGGACACTCCAGCGGTTACAGACTCCATCTGCTGAGCAATTTCAGTGCGGAAGCTGGCGAAGCGCTGATCCATCCTGGCATCAATGAGTGCAAGAAGCTGGGCAGGAGGATGGATCTCGGAGATTGGCATCACTGATTCTTCTATGGAAGAGGAAGGTACATCAGTTGCGGAAGGAGCCATTGCTGGTTTGGATTCAGCTGATTCGTCCATTGGGGCTGGCTCCTCCGCTGGTACTGCTGCTGCAGCTGGTTCCTCCGCTGGTATCTCGACTGCTGGTACCTCAGCTGATTCCACCACTGGCACCTCGACAGCTGGTACCTCAGCTGATTCCACCACTGGCACTGCTGCTGGAGCTGGCTGGACTTGTTCAGAAACAACTGTTGGGGCTGTGAATTCCACCACTTGCCAGTCCATGGAATCAGGGACGAGATCGCCCGAGACAATAGGAACAGGAGGGACGGCAAGGGTCAGCCACCAACCACGAGAGGGATCCTCCTCTACTAAGTGATCTACCAGCAGAGCGCAGGCAGCCATGTCGAACAATATAGCATGGTAGGGAGGGATCCTCGGGAGGGTAACCAGCACTTTGAGGCGACGGAGCGCGTACGTCAGCTGGTAACCCCGACTGGTGACTCGAAACTGGAGGAAAGGTAACTTGATCCTTTTCAGTGGCGGGAGGCCGGAGCTTCCAGTCAGCTGCCTATACTCAGCAATTTTCAGCAAGCGGCGCTTGATCCTCCTTGTAGACAGCTGCTGGGGGCAATCAGGATCAGTGCCCATGAAGGCATGAGCCCACTCCTCCTCCGCTCTCCAGTAGCCAAGACCCAGCCTGGCATAGAGGACCGCCCGCTTCTCCACTGTCAGCAGGCGCTCGCATCGATCGAAAATCCTCCACCTCCGGAACTCCAGACATAGGTCCGGATCCACCCTCCAGAGTCTTCGGTAGCTGGATATCATTTCGTCATTGACAGCATTCTCCACCTCCGCCGTGATGTTTTCAGCATACTCATAGAGAGTGGAATTGTAGTATTCCACTGGCTGCAGGGGCAGGCACCAGTCAAAAATTCTCGAAGCGTATACCGACTGGTGGGGGAGTCCGCTGAAGGGGATGATGTTGAATGCTGAAGGCTCAGGCACTCGAGAATTTAGAAACGCCATGTCCCCGCGGTGCTCCCACCGGTGTACCCCTGTCACTAGCGACTGGAAGGCATCCTCATCAATCAGTTGATGCTCTTGGATGCAGAGCATGTAAGGTCGCCTTTCAGTACGTGCACGCCTAGCTGGTGATGTAGAGGATGCTGCTGGTCGCCCGGAAGTTGATGTCGAGGCATCTGTAGATCGGGGGCGACTGGCAGGACGACGAGCCTTATCATCAAGGTCTGGGAACAGATCCCTTGGCTCCATCCTCTGCACCATGGAGTAATGTATCACCTCCTCAGCTGCCGCCTGCTCTGGCTCCTCAGCCCTTGGTTCCTCTGCATCCTCGGATTCAGAACTGACATCCGAGAAGCTCGCCAGTTTTACCGGGGTGGTCGCCCGCACTTCTTCTCCTCCACTGGCACCCCCTTGCGCGGCCAGTGGGTCTTCTTCACCTCCACCACCCCCTTGCGCGGGTGGAGGGACTTCAGCGACCTCCTCCTCCTGGTATTTATCCACAAGGGATAGTACATCCTCTTCAGCGCCCATGACCATCAGGCGCGTAAAGGAGTCTTCTTGTAAGATCTCGCCTGGTGCTGGTGCTGGTGGCCTCGCACTTGTGGAAGTTTCGGGCACATCCCACTTGCCCTTGGCCACCTGGCGCAATTGTTTGGCCATTTCCTCCTGACGCCTGGCGTCGTGCTCAGCCTTGATCTTGGCAAATCTCTCATCACGAGCAGCCAACTCCGCCTCTCTCTTCTGCTTGGCAATCAGAGCCCGGAGCCTCGCCTTGGCCTGTTTCTTCTTGACGATGGAGGCGCCTTTCTTTTTCTTCACCTGTTCCACCAGCCGCTGAGCCTGGGTCATAACCCTCTTGCGCTTGCGGGTCATCTTCTCCAGCGTCTCTTCCTCAGTCAGTCCCAGAATGGACTTCTTGACTGGGATGGAGATCTTCCCAGACTCAGGGTCATATGCAACAGCTGAGGATGGCTGCTGGTGCTGGGAAGTCTTAGGCTTCTTGGTGACTGGTACAAGTTGTACTTCCCGTGGGTGGATACCAGTCGCCTCAGCCACCGCGCCTTCCATGGTGTCGAAGAGAGACTCCGTCTCCAGCTTCCTCTTCAACTCTGCTCTTGCCTCTGCTGTCAGCGGGTGAGCCATAACTGGTGCTTGCTCTCCCAGGTCTTCTGAGTCCTCCTCAGAAACGACCTCAGCAGGGTCCACTGCTGACTTCCCTTTCAGCCTGCGTGGCTTCTTGTAATCTGGGTGAGGCAGCTTCACCTTCGTGGCTGGTATGAAATCGGAACCAACCAGCTGTTCTCCCTGATCCACGCCATCACCCAATTCCATCTCCAGGATGTGGCTGATCCTCAGCCCGAAGGATACGGCGTGAGCAAACCTGCCGTCAGTCGGAACAGTGATGTTTCTGTCTACATTTTCCAGCAACCGGCCGAAGAAGAATTCAGCCCAGTTGCCCTCAACCCTGTCGACAAGCACACACATCACTGAAAACTTGCGCAGGCTCAGCTCGGCGTACGATCCGACCTCACATTGCAGCATGCGCACCACAATGTCGCATACCATCTGCCAATATTCTTCCATTTCTGACTTCCTCATTCCAGTACGGAACTCAGTCACCTCCGCCTTCTTCCACTCCGCCCATCTCCTCCTGAACTCGTCTGTATTATTCTGATAATACGAGGCTATCTCCATACCTTCATTCCTCAGCCTGAACAGATCGGCGAGGTATTCGGCGGTGACGGTGATCAGGTGACCAAAAACGGAAGTTGTGAAAGACTTCCTGCCGTCAGCTATCACGGCCCGGGCGTAGAACTCGGCTACCATGTGTGGATGGAAAGTTTCGGGTGTCGCCGTCAAGTACTGGCGGAGCTGCTCGTGGTCGACCATCTCCATCAGCTCCGGCCCATGATGCTTTAGGGCTAGCTTCGCGTTCAGAATCTTCTCCTTCTGAACCTGTGCAGTCCTAATCTGTGCGTTAGAGAGCTGTCGCCTGGTCGCCGGCCTGTTCAACTGAACCAGTCGGGCGAACGGATAGGTGTAATCGATATCTTCGATCTTCACTATGCCAGTATACGTAGGCATATGAGCTTCAGCGACTGATAGGTCTGGTGAACCAGACGAGGATGATGTAGATGTAGATGGAGGGTTATCAGCTGGAGGTTGAGAAGATGATGCCATAACTTCAGAAAGATTCAAGGTTCAGAAAATTTCAAGGGAAGATGAGAGAATTTTGAAAGATATTAGGGTTCTGAAAGTAGGGAAACATAAAGGTTAACCCGAAGGAAGTGATCGGGTATTTGTACTCGGGCCATGCAGGATTAAACGACCGAGATGAATTCTCAGCAAGTCAGAATCTACGGTCATCAGCAGGCTCGGTTCCCTGTGGTGACGTGCGCGGTCGTGCTGACGGGTGCCACGACGTGGAGCTGACGTGGCACGCAGCAATTGGTGTCAACCAAGCGTCGGACTGCGCAGACACTGTGCACATTAAATGTGGCATTAAATGCCGCATTAAATTCTGAGGACTGTACACGCTACTCGGATTTGAACAATCCCGCCTTTTCTGCGACAGCTGGCATAACTGGTCATCAGTAGCATATGCCAGTTGAACACTTCCCCCTGTCAGCATGGCCTCCTTACCAGTTGACAACTGGTACTTACGACTGGCTCCCGAGTACTTGGATAAATTGAGAGCTGGGACTCAATTTCATCAGTCGTAGGAAATTTGCCAGTTTTCTGCTGACAACTTGAAAGATTGAAAGAATTGAGAGCTTGGACTCAATTCACTCCGCATAATCTTTTCTTCAAGAAATCCACTCCTCATCATCGCTTGAAATTTGGAGCTGGGACCCAATTTCGCTTCAACTGATGGTTTGTGCTGGCAAATTGAAATGAGAGCTGGGACTCATTTCCTTAGACATTTGAGAGATAAGTTCCGCCAGTAGGAGCCATCAGTGATCTTGAGATACCACTTAAATAAAAACAACTAAGAGCTTGGACTTAGTCGTAATCAGCGTCCTTCAGAAGATCAAGAACAGAATGAGAGCTGGGACTCATTCTTCCTTATCACTGGGGCTCACATCAATCTCCATAAGACCGAGTTTGATGCACAACTCCTTGAATCTTGCTTCTGGAAGGGGTATAGTGAAGATGTCAGCCAGTTGATCTTCAGTTCTGATGTAGTCCACGCTGACATCCTTCTTCTCGACATGATCACGTATGAAGTGATGTCGAATATCTATGTGCTTGGTTCTAGAGTGGTGAACCGGATTCTTCGTGATGCACATAGCGCTGTTGTTGTCGCAATAGATGGGAACACAGCCAGTGTCCACTTCATAATCCTCCAGTTGTTGCTTGATCCAAATAACTTGAGCACAACAACTGGCAGCGGCAACATACTCAGCCTCAGTGGTAGAAGTAGCAACTGAGTGATGCTTCTTGCTAAACCAGCTGATTAGCTTGTGTCCTAGAAACTGACACGTACCACTGGTACTCTTTCGGTCAATACGGCATCCAGCGAAGTCTGAATCTGAATATCCAATGAGTGTAAGCTCATCATTTCTGGGATACCATATTCCAAGAGATTCAGTCCCCTTCAGATATTTTACTATCCTCTTGGCAGCTTCCATGTGTGACCTTTTCGGATTGGCTTGAAATCTGGCACACACTCCGACTGAGTACGAAATGTCGGGTCTGCTGGCTGTGAGAAAGAGAAGTGATCCAATGATTCCTCGGTAGATGGTAGGATCAACTGATTCACCTTGCTCATCAAGAAATATTTGACAACTGGTGCTCATAGGTATTCTGAGGGACTTAGTTTTCTCTGGGCAATACTTCTGAATTAACTCCTTCGTATACTTCCGCTGGCTGATAAAAATTCCATCAGCTGACTGCTGGACCTGGAGTCCGAGAAAGTATGTTAACTTGCCCATCATACTCATCTGAAATGATGTCTGCATCAGTTGAGAAAACTTCTCGCAGAGAGTTATATTCCTTGATCCGAATATGATGTCATCTACATAGATCTGCACCATTAGCATGTCACCACCATCCTTGAGAAGAAAGAGAGTCCTATCAATCTTCCCTTTCCGAAATCCATTGCTGGTGAGGAATTGTGACAGCATTTCGTACCAAGCCCTGGGCGCCTGTTTCAATCCATACAGGGCCTTTCTCAGCTTGTACACTTTGGTGCCTATCTCAAAACCTGGAGGTTGCTCTACATAAACCTCCTCCTTTAGTTCGCCATTCAAGAAGGCGCTCTTCACGTCCATCTGAAATACCGTGAAGCCGTGATACGCTGCATACGCAAGGAACAGCCGTATCGCCTCCATTCTTGCAACTGGTGCGAAGGTCTCGTCGAAGTCGATGCCTTCACACTGCCTGTAACCTTTGGCGACTAAACGAGCTTTGTTTCTGACCACGGTGCCATTCTCATCTCGCTTGTTCTTGAAAACCCACTTGGTGCCAATCACTGACTGATGTGATGGTCTCTCCACCAAGTCCCAAACATTGTTGCGAATGAATTCAGCAAGCTCTTCTTGCATGGCATTAATCCAATCAGCAGATTCTAGCGCAACTCCTATGGAAGTAGGTTCCATTTGAGAAATAAAACAACGTAGGAGCGCACTGCCGTGGCGAGTCTGGACAGAACCTTCTGGATCACCGAGAATAGCATCGGATGGGTGATCCCTCAGCCATTTGGGAGGACCAGCGACTCCTGGTGCCGGCTGTGAAATAGGTTCTTCTGTCCTGACGACTGGTGCTTCCATATTTTCACCAGTCGGAGCTGGAACTGCAACTGGCAGTTGACCTTCACCAGTCGGAACTGGAATTTCAACTGGTGGTTGACCTTCGCCAGTCAGAACTTCTTCATCAGCTCCACTGTCTGACTGGCTTCCTGAACCTTCACCAACGTTGTCAGTATCAGCTGGTACCTCCATTCCAGCTGGTTTATCGTTGTCTTCTGGCTCAAAGATTCCAGTCGGAATTCCCCCTTGATTTTTGCTAGTTCCACTCAGGGAGATTGAGTGTAAGGTCTCAGCAAGGTCATTTGCATCACAGACCCTCTCAGGTTGCTGATGGGCACCTGAGGTAACTGGTTGAGAAGAAGATCCATTCATAGGTCTAGTCGAACCAGTTGGTTGAGCATTGGAAGAATTCCTGCCCAACTGGTCGCTGACATCCTCGACCTCAGGAACATCTTCAGCCAGTTGGCGTAAGGTCCTGCGCACTAAAGTAGCTTCATCAAAAACAACATTGCATGTTATTTCCACAAGCTGGGTAGTCTTGTTAAATACTCTATAGCCCTTGTGAGAGGGATGTCCATATCCGACAAACACACCCTCATCAGCCTTAGGCGAGAAAGCATTTAACTTCGACTTCCCATTATTATGGATATAACATGGTGAACCGAATGCACGAAGATGAGCTATAGAAGGCTTACGACCAAAATACACTTCGTAGGGAGTTTTCTGGAGTCTGTCGTTGATCCCGCTTCTATTCTGAGTGTAGCAGGCAGTCACCAACGCTTCTCCCCAGAAACTCTGTCCCAAGCCGGACTCAGCCAGCATGGACCGGACCGCTTCTTTCAGCGTCCTGTTCCTACGTTCTGCCAGTCCATTCTGCTGCGGTTGCCTTGGAGTAGATCTCTCATGTTTGATCCCAGCCTCCGCGCAAAAATCCATCAGCAGACTGTTGCAGAATTCAGTCCCATTGTCTGATCGAATTCGCTTTACCACAGCTTCTCTCTGTTTCTGAGCTTGGATGATCAACTCTGTAAGAATGATCTTCACCTCATCCTTGGTTCTGAGAAGCTTTACCCAGGTATAGCGCGAGTAGTCATCGACTACCACCAGCGAATATCGTCTTCCTCCAATGGTTTGCGGTGTTACTGGTCCAAACAGGTCCATGTGTAACAACTCGAGTACCTGACTGGTACTGGGGCAGACTGGCGACTGGTTCTTGAAGGACATCCTAGTTTGTTTGCCTTGCTGGCAAGCTTTGCAAATTCCTTCCTTCTTGAACCCGCCCTTGGGAAGACCATCTACAAGATCATGCTTGGTTAGATAATTAATAGTTTTGAAATTTAGATGACTTAACCTTTTGTGCCACAGCCAGTTCGTTTCCATGGAACTGGTGGCTACAAAGCATGTATCAGTCTTCCCGCTTTGCCAGTCAACAACATAGAGACCTCCTTTCCTGACACCTTTCAGCTTGGTCTCGCCAGACTCTTCATTCTTGATCTGGCACCCTGATTTGTCAAACACAATGGTATAACCATTGTCGCACAGCTGACTGATGCTCAGGAGGTTGTGCTTCAGATTGGTGACAAGGGATACATTCACAATTCTGACATCATCCTTCTCGATGCAGCCCTTGCTAATAACTCTGCCCTTGGAGTTATCACCAAAAATAACTGGAGGTCCTCTGACCTTGGTGAGCTCAGAAAATAGGAACTCCTCACCAGTCATATGAGCCGAGCAACCACTATCTATGATCCACTCGCTCGATCTCTGAAGTTATGTTGCATGATCCTGTTCCTGCAAGAAAATGAAATTATTTAGGTCCCCGATCATCAGCGGGTCCTGCAGGGTTAGATCTCTGGATCATTCCTTTTGGAATCCAGACTTGAGTAATCTTCAGCTCGGTGTTACCCTTGCTGACATCACTTGTGGCCTTTCCCTTCCTTTTAAAATAATGCATGGATTTGTTTTTGGAAGGTGTGGCTGTGTGTGCGGTTCCTCTGGAAGTATTCTTCCTCCGAGGGTGTCGGAAATTTCTTTCCGACCGCTTGTGTTGCCTTGGTGGTCTCTGGAATTGTGGACCACGATGATTAGCCTTCCCAGCCCTTGAGAAAAGGTTTTGATTGGGCTCGGGCCTCCGATAGGTGTTCCTCCTATCGGGAAATATCCTTCTCTCAGTATTCCGCTGAGATTTGGATCCCTTGTAAGCATGCTGGCAACTGGTATACTTGTAAGGTTGGGCGTGGAATCTCTGGACAGCTGGTGATGGCTGTCGGATTCCACTGGCAGCTGACGCTGACTTCCTTGCCTTTGAATATTTCGGCTTAGTCTGCGTCTTCGGGTATGCTGGCGTCCTGTCAGCAGAGGGTCTTGCCAGTTGAGGATTTTGTCTTGATGACTCACCTATGTATCTGGACTTATGGTTCCTATGCTGATTAGCCATTCGGGACTGACTGGTATTACCAGCTGGTGCTGATGCATTTACCAGTTTGCCCTTACCCTTACCAGTAGTGATTTGTTCGGGCTGGTTTATGCTCAAATCCTTTGTAAATCTCAACCCGGACTTATCAGAAGGCTTTCTCCAATGACTTAGAGCTGCTTCCAAGTCTTTTGAGCCTTTATTTAGAAAATTTATTTTATTTTCTTGGTCCAGAACGAGATTGTGAAAATTATCTCGCTCAGTTTTTTTAATTTGAAAATCTTGGAGCAACTCAAAGTGAGTCTTTTTCAAAGTGGCTAGCTCTTCACTGACTGACCTCGATTTTTCAATCTCCTTGGTCAAAATAGAAACTTGATCTTTCAGCGAAGTATTTTCGCCAGCCAAGACATTCTTTATTTCATAAAATTTTAAAAATTCTTTTTGAAGAATGTCTATAGTGACAGCTTCTGAGTCGGAGCAACGCGACTCAGAATCGTCTAAACTGATAGAAGGCATGATATGCATCGGGGAAGCTGATGATTGTACCTGATCATCAGCTGCAAGTGCCTCTTCACTGTCAGCACTTCCTTCAGCTGACTCTTCACCGAAGGCTGCCATGAGTGCCAGTGGAGCTTCCTCTTCTGACTCCTCGTCTGACGCATACTCCCCATCATCATGCTCGGGTATGTCAGGCACTTCAGTCCTGGTCAGCATAGCCTTGGCAACGGCCTTGGAGGCGCGCTCTTCAAAGAGCTTCTTTAGCCTTTCCCGCTCATTTTTGTCCACCTGTGGACATTCAAACTTTAAATGATCAGGGGATTGGCACTGGTAGCAAGCACGGGGAGCTCTCTTGACGAATTTTCCGTCAGTTGAGCTCAGAGATACTCCCTGCTTTGACTTGGCTTTCTCCAGAAGGACAGCCAGTCGTTTCATCTGTTGCTCAAGGTCAGCGATAGAGCTCTCGCTGTCTTTTGAGTTAGATCCCGATGTGGCTGGGATCTCTTTCTGCTGGTTGTGCTGGGCAGCAGGTCTGTCAGCATGGAAGGGCTTCTTGTGCTTCCATTTGAAGTCCTTCTTGACGAAGTAAGCTTCGTCTTGAGCTTTGATGCAGGGGGATCCCATGTTCCGGATGGCCTCATTCTTGTTTACCATCTGGATATCCCACTCGTGTGCCTGCAGTTGAGCAAATAACTCCTTGGGAGTCATCTTGGACAGGTCCTTCTCCTTCAGAGCTGTGGTCTTCACGAACCAGTCCTCCTTGGGCATCTTGGACAGGATCTTAGCATTAAGATCTTCATTTGAGCACTTCCTGTCCAGTGACTTTAGCTCGCTGACGATGGCGTTGAATCTCGCCTCCATCTCCTTGATGGTTTCTCCTGGCAGCATCTGGAAGGACTCGTACTTGTCCACTGCAACCTGCAATTTGTTGTGTTTCATTTGATCAGTTTCTTGACATAGACTATCAAGGTAATCCCATACTCCCTTGGCATTGTCAAACTGGAGGGCTTCCTCCATCAGCGACTCTGGAAGAGAAGCCAGGATCAACTCGTGAGCAATGGAATCCAACTGATTCCGCTTCCTGTCCTCGGCGTTCCATTCGTCTTGAGGCTTTGGGATCACAACAGCTGGACGATCTCCTAGCTGGTGCTGTATCATGGTGATCTCGATTGGCCCTTTCTCCAGCACATCTTTCATTTCCGGATGGATGCTCTTCAGAGAAATGAGCGACCTCTTTCGCCATATATCATGCTTCACAGTCTTGTAGTCGAGTAGCTTCGGAGTATTCATCTTCGTGTACCTGAGCTAATCAACAGACAGACAAAGGAGTGCAAGGAAACGTGGATCTCGGTCCTAAGCGACTCAGAAACAATCGGTCTATAAGAACCGACTGCTCTGATACCACTTGTTGGTCCCGGATTATCAGGGTATAACTTAGCAGCGGAAAATGTGGATAATCGTTTTCTTGCACTTTCTGGATAACCAACTGACTGGGACCTTGTCAGTTGGTAAGTCAACTTGCACTCTGCGTACTCAGCTGACTGGCGACTGGCTCGTCAGCTGGTAGCTGAAGACTTAGAATATTTTTAGCCTTATTTACACAGTTATATCAGTTTTCAGATATACACCAGCACTTGGGTGCTGGGTTTTAAATCAGTATGAAATGCAGAAAGCTGATAAAAGACAAAGGATTTATAGTGGTTCGATCAACTGATCTACGTCCACTCTCCAGTCGTAGCACTGGAAATTCACTATAGAGTAATCAGGTACAAGTTGCCTACGATCTATCTCTAGCTGGTGCGACCCTTGTCCACCACTTCGCTAGATCAACCGCTCCCGGTCTTGTTTCCTTCTTCAACTCTGATCAGCTGGTGGAGTGCGAGCACGTCACTTCAACCTCCACAGCTTCACTGGGTGTTTAGTTCTCCCAAGAACGTATCTTCTCAATACGGCAAAAGCCCGTAATAACTCAAGTGCTGGCTGGCACAAGAGCTGCTGTGAACTTCCTCAGAAGAGAAAGAACACCAAAGAGATCAGTAACTTACAAGCTGGAAGCTTGAAGTCTCGTGTTTGAATAAATCAACACCAGGATAGCCTTTAGAAAGGCCTCGAAAGTGTTTTGCTTCTACTTGCTTGAGCGTAATAAATTTGCAGTCTTTCGGTAGGTGAAGAGTATTGAATGTCAGGAAGCAAGCTTGCAAGCGTCTTAAATGTTGGTGGTTCCGACCTATTTATAGATGCGGGATCCCATTCAAATCTTCTAGCCGTTTGGACACATCCGGAAAAGGTCTCTGTCCTCGCATGTCCTTCAGACGGCAGCAGGTAGGAATTTCCGGAAAGCGCCATGCTTTTGTCCACTTTATCTGACATTGATCTCTTTATGTCAGAACGACACTATTCGTAAGTACGAGGAATCGGAACTGGTGTCTTGAACTGATAGACTTTAAGGTATCCTCCCTTAAAGTCATACTTTGTCAGTTTATTCCTCAGACGAATCTTCTTTTTGTCTCTAAGACTTTGGGAGAGCGAATCTTGAATTCTGCTGGTAACATCCGACTGGCAGAACATACTGGTGATCTTGTGCTGGCAGTCTCTGCTGGTGACTTTGCGCTGGCACAATCTAAGTCTACCAATTTGTCTGATGTTAACCTTTTCTTGGAATCTCCCATGACTGGTGGCTTCACCGCTGGTGAATAGTGTCAGTGAGAACACGTATTCTGCTGGTAGGATTTGTCAGCCGCCTGCTGGTGAAATCCTTCCCAACTGGTGAACAGTAGCCAGTCATTAGCTCTTTCTCATGCTGATGAACAGTGTCAGCACGAGTCTTTGTCAGCCGCCTTCGGATGAGACTTTTCCAACTGGTGAACAGTAGCCAGTGGTAAGCACTTCTCATGCTGGTGAACAGTGCCAGCATGAGTCTTGATCAGCTGCGACTTACAACTCAAAAGACCTAAACAGGACTTTACATTTGAGACTAGAGCTATTCTAGAGACAAACTGACGCTGGTAGGACTTAGGATTTGATCCACCAAAACACCAAAACTAGAATCTAAACAAGTAGCTACTGGGGAAAGGAAACTTAGCCAAATTTCCCAACAAGCTTCTATAAAACTGTCGGTGTGTTTGGGTGTATAGGGTGTCTTGGTATCCTTCCATTCTGCAGTTGACGAACATGGACCGGTCGGATTGAACTCTGAGAGCGACTGCTTGGTGCTTTTCTGGGCCCGCGGTGTTGCTGAACCCCAGGGATTGAGCCATGAATCCTGCTCCAACCGCGGCTGCATGAAGATTAAGCACCTTTTATTTTACACTCCCTTTCAATTTATTAGTTCCATTTTTCTTTTATTTTTTTATGTTCATTTATTAGTCCCACTACCACTAAAAAAATAGAAAAATATCCATATACACAAATAAATTATTAATTTTTTAATCTTTATTTACTTGTTTATTATGCAGGAAAAATGGGACAATTTAAATGGAACGAAAGAATATATTTTTTTTAATTTACAAATCATGGCATAATATTATTAAATGATGATGAGCCTACTAACATTACTCAAATTCTTAACCAATAAATCATATTTAAAGCATTTGATCATTGTACTCTCAAGTAAAGATGTTAAATTATACATAAATCCTTGTGTATAATGCACTTGAGATCCTGGATCTCAGTTTTCAGGTTCCACCCCTATTCCGTCATTAAAATTACTAATTTTCTATTAAATATATTTTTTATAATTTAAATTTATTATAGATTGGATTAATTTCATGAGTTCAACTGTAGGTTCCATTGAAGATTTACTCCTTGATTTTAGTAGATTTGATTTCCTTATCTAGTTTGGATAAGAGTCTAATTCAATAAGGAAAATATAGATATATCCTAAAATATTTTGTTTTTCTGGTTTATATATCATGGTTTTCTTATAAATAAGAGTAGTAGTTGTCATGATTTAGAGAGTTAGAATTCAGTTTTCGTACAGTTTTGTAGTAGTTATTTATATGAAATAAAAACTCATAAAACTCCACTAAATTCTTCTTCTTCTTCCTTCGTGTTTTTTTCATTCAATTGTTTATGATTCTTTGGTCGAAAGGGCCAACTAGTGGTATGAGAGCCATGGTTGAATGTAAAAATCATTCTTTGGGAAAACATGACTTTGATAGCAGCAGATGCGGCGCATGCTCAACAGTCCAACGGTTTGTTTGTGTACCCACAATTGGCACACGCGAATTACACTCATTGGGTGATTCATGTGCAAGCCATGATGGAAGATCAAGGAGTCCGGGATGTAGTTGAACCAAATGAGGGTGCAGAGGTTGATGCCCAGCTCAACAAGATGGCAAAATTGAACCTCTTACAGGAACTTCGAGAAGATCTTCTCATGCAGGTTGCTTGAAAGAATACGGTGAATGAAGTATGGGATTGCTTAAGATGAAATTTGTCATGGAAGATTGAGTGAATAACGAAAAACAACAAACATTGAAGAGCGAGTTTGATTTGATCGATGTATATGAAGGACAATGAGTCATTCGATCTACATGCAGTTCGACTCACTACAATGTCTACAACATACACAATCCATGGAGGAAGACACAGTGCAAGATAGGTTCATCAGTCACCAAGAAAGCATCGAGCGGTTCTGCAATCTTGAAGTGTGCCTTTGAAGCTACATTTGGAAGGCTAAAAGCTTTCGAGGAGCGCATGCATAAGAAAATTGCGGACACATGGAAGAAAGAAGATCAGGTTCTTCTCACTCAGGCGGAGTGGGAACCCCTATATAGAAGTGTGGACATAGATTCATCATCTTCTCAGTCGAAAAGGGTTCCCACAGAGGGTAGCAACCGCAATCGTGGAGATAGAACCATAAGGAAAGACCGAGGAAATGGTGGATGAGGATCACCTAAAGATAAAAGACATATTCAGTGTTACAATTGCTAGGAGATGGGACACTACTCGATACAATATCGAGCAACAAAAATGAATGATGAAGCCCACCTCACCGACGCTAATAATATCGCTCATGCTGATAAGGTTGAGCCAACTCTACTTGCTGCAGTTTCACAAGAAAATCCAAAGCAGCTCGAGAAACTTAATGATGTTCGGTTCCTAGATAATGGAGTCAGTAAGCATATGACTGGTGATAGAAGGAAGTTCTTTGAGTTGGATGAACGAGTCGTAGAGAACGTCTATTTTGGAGAAGGTTCGACTGTGCTGATTGAAGGAAAGGGTTCTATCTTTTTTGAGTGCAATAACAGAGATCGGTGGTTACTCGAGGAAATCAACCACATTCCGCGACTACAAAGTAATATGAGTCTCGAACAATTGATAGAAACTAGACATCGAGTCATGATGGAAGGTCATAAGTTGGACGCCTATTCAAAGGATCTTCCACAACTCATGATGAAAGTGAAGAGGTCAAAGAATCAACTCTATTGTATCGAGTTGCAGGTGGCAAACTGAGCAAATTTTTTGACAAGCCTCAAAGATCCAGCGTGGCTGTGGCAGGCTGTCTCGGGTATGTCGATTTCTGGCATTAAAGTCCCTTTTCAACGAAGAAATGATCGTAGGAGTACTCGAGATCCGTCACCCAGATCAGCCAAGTCGGACATGCTAAGTAGCAATGCAGTCGAGACACCCGTTGTTAGAAACTTAGTTTCAGTTAACCCATTATTTGATGTTTTGGTGTGTCAAAACTAGCTATAAGTTTCTAGTATGTTTCTACATGTAATCCTTGTACAGGATATATCGAGTTGTAATAGAATCTACAAATTGGAAGCTAAAGATCGAGCAAACATAAACTTAGTTTCTGAAGGGGAAATTATTAGAAGACAAGAATCAAATTTCAGAACTTAAAACTAGAAAAGAGTTTGAGATGTTGAAGTCAATTTTGAGAACTTAAAGTGAATATGATAACAAATTTGAAATGCTGAAGTCAAGTTTTGGAACTTGAAACTTGAAATATCCAGAAAGTTAGTTTCTAGAAACTGACTTTTCACTGAAGGATTTCGAAAACTTAAACTTGAAATCAGGAGGATACCAATTTTCAGTTTCAGACCTTAAAGTGTACGTGAAAAGCAAGGAAATAACGGGAATTCGATTGGAACTCGAAGTGTTATTTAAGATTCATTAAAGCATGTCGATCACCAATCATGTATGAGGAATATTAGTTTCTAGTTCCTCGGATTAAGTTTATCTCTGATAGAGAGCAAGTAAAAGTACACTGCAAAAGTCAAAAGCAGATCATAGAGCAGAGCAGAACAGACTGCTATAGACTGAAGAATGGCGATGATTGGATGACAAAATATTTCTCTTTAACGGCTGAATTCTTATCTCCGACGGATAGAATTCAAATTGTCGACACATCTGCCTATAAATAGTAGACAACCACTTTAGAGGAGAGCACCTGAATCTTTTGAAAGAACAAGTCGTTACTCTGCCAAACATAAAGCTCTCAAGCATAATCTGAACTTCGTGTCTGTCTAAATCACGAGGCTTAGCATTTTAGCACAAGCTTGCTGAATATCCTGTGACTCTGAACGGGAGTCTTCGCTTTTCAAGCTTAAGTTTATCATTTGGTGATTATTAGTTTTGTAGTAATAGACATAGAAGTCAGTTTTCCATTCTGAAATTCAGATTCTTACGGGCTTTGCCAACCAACTGAAGTTATGGGAAGAACAACAAACATCCATCTTTCTAATTTGAAGGTTGCGAGGTGCGTCTTCACTTCAGATTGAAGTAGGAAGTAGATGACCAAGTTTATGGGCGAGTGACCTAGTAGGCCGAAGGAGATTTGTTGGTCCCGATTTATCAGGGTATAACTTGGCAGCGGAAAATGTGTTTGTTCGTTTCTTGCACTCTGCTGGTTACTCAGCTGACTGGGACCTTGTCAGCTGGTAAGTCAACTGGCACTGTGAGTACTCAGCTGACTGGCGACTGGCTGGTCAGCTGGTAGCTCAGCACAGAGAATATTTTAAGCCTAGTTTGCACAGTTATCAATTTTTAGATATACACCAGCACTTGAGTGCTGGGTTTCAAATACAAAATGATGAATACTGAAAGCAGATAAAGGCAAAGGATTTTTATAGTGGTTCGATCAACTGATCTACGTCCACTCTCCAGTCGACTCACTGGAAATTCACTATAAGAGCAATCAGGTACAAAGAGTCCTACGATCTATCTCCAGCTGGTAGATGCCCCGTCTACCAGTCCACTGGATCAACCGCTCCCGGTCCTTGTCCTTCTTCAGCTCTCGTCAGATGGATGGAGTGCGAGCACGTCACTTCAACCTCCTCCTCTGACTGGTTGGGTGTTGAGTTCTCCCAAGAACGTAAATCCTCTACGGCAAACTGCCCGTAATAACTCAAGAGCTGGCTGGCTCTAGAGCTGCTATGTTCTTCCTCAGAAAGAGAAAGAACACCAAGCGAGGTCTGTAACTTACAAGCTGGAAGCTTGAAGTCTCGTGTTTGAATAAATCAACACACGGATAGCCTTTTGAGAGGCCTCGAAAGTTGTATGCTTTTACTTGCTTGAGCGTAATAAATTTCAGTCTTTCGGTAGGTGAAGAGTTGGCCAAGAACATTGAATGTTGATGGATCCCAGGTATTTATAGCCGAGGGATCCCATTCAAATATTCTAGCCGTTTGGACACATCCGGAAAAGTCTCTGTCCCCGCATGTCCTTCTGACGGCGGCAGGTAGGAATTTCCGGAAAGCGCCATGCTTGTGTCCGCTTTTTCTGACACAGACCTCTTTGTGTCAGAACGGCTCTATTCGTCAGTACGAGGAATCTGAACTGGTGTCTTGAACTGATAGACTTTAAGGATATCCTTCCTTAAAGTCTTACTTTGTCAGTATATTTCTCAGACGAATCTTCCTTTTTGTCTCTAAGACTCTGGGAGATCGAATCTTCAATTCTGCTGGTAACATCCGACTGGTAGATCATTCTGGTGATCTTGTGCTGGCAGTCTCTGCTGGTGACTTAGCGCTTGCACAATCTTAGTCTACCAATTTGTCTGATGTTAACCCTTTCTTGGAATCTCCCATGACTGGTGGCTTCACCGCTGGTGAATAGTGTCAGCCAGAACACGTTTTCTGCTGGTAGGATATGTCAGCCTCCTGCTGGTGAAATCCTTCCAACTGGTGAACAGTAGCCAGTCATTAGCTCTTGACTCCATGCTGATGAACAGTGTCAGCATGGGTCTGTCAGTCGTCTGCTGGTGAGACTTCTCTCAACTGGTAAGCACATCTCATGCTGGTGAACAGTAGCCAGCATGAGTCTTGATCAGCTACGACTTACAACTCAAAAGACCTAAACAGGACTTTACATTTGAGACTAGAGCTATTCTAGAGACAAACTGACGCTGGTTGGACTTAGGATTTGATCCACCAAAACACTTAAACACCAAATCAAAGATCTAAGTTATCAACTGGGGAAGGGAAACTTAGATAATTCTCCCAACAATTTCCCCCTTTTTGGTGCGATCAAAGCCTAACCAGCGAGCACTCAGCTGATGAGGAAAGTTACAGAATATTTCAGGGTTTTTACAAATAAACCTATCAGATCTAAACCCATGAAAATACTTCCTCACATCAGCTCTAACCTAAGAATCTTCCCCCTCAAACTGGGAGAGATATTGCTCGATTAAATTATGAAGTAAGAATCTGAGCCAGGTTAGAATTAAAAGATCAAATGGAGTGCTGGTGCTGATTACACAAAATGTGTAAGTTCAGCTGGTAAGTAAAAATCTGTAGACATTAGTTGGACAATGAGAAATTGTCGTCAACCCGTCAGTAATCAATCCATTAATGATGTGAAATTACAAGTACAGGAAGGACAACTGACTAGTCTAGACTGGTACAAAATTACTTACAAAAAAATGAAGAGCACAGGACCTATGGCTGAGAAGAAGATCCAGGAGATTGATTTCGATTAGCTAGGTTCCTCAAGATCTCAGTAAGAGCCGCCATGTCTTGTCTGCTCTTCTCCCTTTCCTCAGCAGCTATCCTCCTCTCCTCTTCAGCAAGACGGAACCTCTCAGCCTCGGCACGTGCTCGCGCATCTTCCCCCTCTTGGATCCGCACCAAAAAGGAGTTCACCCCTGAGGTGAAGGTCTCCATTTGTTGCGCCATCTCTGCTCGGTAGGAGGAAAAGCGCTGGTCCATCCTGGCATCAATGAGATCAAGCAGTTGCGCAGGCGGATGGACCTCGGAGAGAGGCTGTGCTGAAATTGCAAGGGAAGAGGAAGGCACATCAGTTGCGGAAGGAGCCGCTGCTGGTTCAGATGCAGCTGATATCTCCATCGGGGCTGGCTCCTCCGCTGGCACTGCAGCAGCTGCTGGTGCCTCTACTTGGACTTCCTCAGCTGGCTCCTCAGCTGATTCCACCATTAGCACTGCTGCTGGAGCTGGCTGGACTTGTGCAGTGAATTCCACCACTTGCCAGTCCATAGAATCAGGGACGAGATCGCCCGAGACAAAAGGAATAGGAGGGACGGCAAGGGTCAGCCACAAGCCACGAGAAGGATCCTCCTCCACAATATGGTCTACCAGCAAGGCGCAGGCAGCCATGTCGAACAGAATAGCATGATAGGGAGGGATCCTTGGGAGGGTAACCAGCACTCTGAGGCGTCGGAGCGCGTACGTCAGCTGGTACCCCCGACTGCTGACTCGGAACTGGAGAAAAGGTAACTTGACCTTTTGCCGTGGCGGGAGGCCGGAGCTTCCAGTCAGCTGCCTGTACTCTGCAATCTTCAGCAAGCGGCGCTGGATCCTCCTTGTAGACAGCTGCTGGTGGCATTCAGGATCGGTGCCCATGAAAGCATTGGCCCACTCCTCCTCCGCTCTCCAGTAGCCAAGACCCAGCCTGGCATAGAGAACCGCCCGTTTCTCCACAGTCAGAAAGCGCTGGCATCTGTCAAAAATTCGCCATCTCCGGAACTCCAGACATAGTTCCGGATCCACCCTCCAGAGACTTCGGTAGCTGGATATTATCTCGTCATTGACGGCATTTTCCACCTCCACCGCGATGTTCTCAGCATACTCATAGAGAGTGAAGTTGTAATATTCCACTGGCTGCAGAGGCAGGCACCAGGCAGTGATTCTGGAGGCATATACCGACTGGTGAGGGAGTCCGCTGAGAGGTATGATGTTGAATGCAGATGGCTCTGGCACTCTTGAATTATGAAATGCCATCTCCCCGCGCTGCTCCCACCGGTGCACTCCTGTCACTCGTGCCTGGAAAGTGTCCTCATCAACCAGTTGATGCTCTTGGATGCAGAGCATGTAAGGACGCCTTTCAGATCGTGCACGCTTAACTGGTGATGTTGAGGATGCTGCTGGTCGCCCAGAAGTTGATGTCGAGGCATCTGTGGATCGGGGGCGACTGGCAGAAACTTGAGCCTTAGCATCAAAGTCTGGGAACAGATCCCTTGGCTCCATCCTCTGCACCATTGAGTGATGCACCACCTCCGTAGCTGGCTCCTTCTCTGGCTTCTCAGCCTTTGGTTCCTCTTCATCCTCGGATTCAGAACTGGCATCCGAGGAGCTCGCCAGTTGTACCGGGGTGGTCGCCCGCTCTTCTTCTCCTCCACTGGCACCCCCTTGAGCGGCCAGTGGGACGTCGTCACCTCCACCACCCCCTTGCACGGGTGGAGGGACATCAGCGGTTTCCTCCTCCGGCTGGTACTCATCCACAAGGGATAGTACATCCTTGTCAGCGCCCATCACCAGCAGGCGTTCAAAAGTTTCTTCAGATAAGATTTCGCCTGGTGCTGGTGCTGGTGGCCTTGCACTTGAGGATTCGAACGCTTGTCCTTTGCCCCTGGTCGCCAGCCTCAGTTGCTCCTGAATTTCCACCTGGCGCCTGGCCTCAGTCTCAGCCTTGATCTGAGCAAAGCGCTCATCCCTGGCCGCCAGCTCCGCCTCTCTCTTCTGCTTCGCTAGCAGAGCTCGGAGCCTTGACTTGGCCTGCTTCTTCCTCACCAAGGAAGCACTCCTTGCCTTCTTGGCGTGCTTCTCAGCCTTCTGCGCCTTGGTCATGACTCGCTTGCGCTTGCGAGTCATCTTCTCCAGCGTCTCCTCCTCAGTCAGCCCCAGAACGGACTTCTTGACTGGGATGGAGATCTTCCCAGATTCTGGATTGTAAGCCACAGCTGATGGTGGCTGCTGGTGCTGGGAAGTCTTAGGCTTCTTGCGGGAGTGCTTCTTGGTGACTGGCGCCTTCATAACTGGTTGAGGGCGACTTCCAGAAGCCTCCACTTCTGCCTCCTCCAGTTGGGTAAAGAGAGACTCGGTCTCCATCTTCCTTTTCAACTCTGCCCTTGCCTCCTCCGTCAGCGGCTGTGCCATGACTGGCACCTGTTCCCCCTCATCCTCCTCTTCTTCCTCCGAAACGACCGTGGCTGGGTCGACTGCTGTCTTTCCCCTCAGCCTCCGCGGCTTATGGTAGTCAGGGCGGGGCAGCTTTGCCTGCTCCTTGGTGGGCGGAATGAAATCCGAACTCACCAGTTGCTCCCCCTGGTCCACTCCATCTCCAATCTCCATTTCCAAAATATGGCTGATCCGCAGCCCAAAGGATACGGAGTGAGTGAACGTCCCATCAATTGGGATGTTGATGTTGCGATCAACATTCTCCAGCAGTCTCCCGAAAAAGAACTCGGCCCAGTTCCCTTCCACTCCATCCACCAGCGCGCACATCACGGAGAATTTGCGCAGGCTCAACTAAGCATATGAGCCAACTTCGCATTGCAGCATCCTGACGACGATGTCGCACACCATCTGCCACCAGTCGTCCATCTCCGACTTCCGCATTCCAGTGCGAAAATTCGTCACCCCCTCCCTCTTCCACTGAGTCCACCGCCTCCTGAACTCCTCTACATCGTTGTGGAAGTAGGTGGCTATCTCCATGCCCTCGTTCCTCAATCCGAACAAGTCGGCGAGGTATTCGGCGCTGACAGTGATCAGATGGCCGAAGACGGAAGTGGTGAAAGACTTCCTCCCGTCAGCAATCACAGCCCGTGCATAGAACTCCGCCACCATATGCGGATGGAAGGTCTCGGGTCTTGCCGTCAGATATTGTCGAAGGCCTTCCCGGTCGATCATCTCGATCAACTCTGCTCCATAGTTCTTGCGCGCCAGCTTCTCGTTCAGAATTTTTTCTTTCTGAACTTGCGCCGCCCTGATTTGCGCGTTTGAGAGTTGAGCCCTGGTCGCTGGTTTGTTCAACTGAACCAGGCGGGCGAATGGAAGAGTGTAGTCTACATCGTCCATCTGCGTGATGCCAGTGTAAGTCGGCATGTGGGCTTCTGCGACTGGTAGGTCTGGTGAACCAGACGAAGAAGATGTAGATGGTGAGTTGTCATCTGTTTGTCGGGAAGATGAAGCCATAATTTCAGAAGAAATCTTAAGGAAAGCTTGAGAGAGTAGGGCTTCTGAATTTAAACGATCGTAAAAGGTTTTTCCGTCGAAAGGCCTCGGGTATTTATACCCAAGTCCATGCAGGATCAGACGATCAAGATTGACGCTCAGCAAGCGGGAATCGACGGTCATCAGCAGGCCCGGTTTCCTATGCGACGTGCGCGGACGTGCTGACGTGGGCTACGTCGTGTAGCTGACGTGGCGCTCAGCGATTGGTGGCAACCAAACGTCGGACTGCGCAGACGCTGTGCGCATTAAATGTGGCATTAAATGCCGCATTAAATTCTGAGGGCTGTACACGCTACTTGGATTTGAACAATCCCGCCTTTTCTGAGACAGCTGGTATGACTGGTCATCAGTTGCATATACCAGTTTCATACTTCCCCCTAACTGGTTGGCCTCTTCATCAGTTAGCAACTGATTCCACTTGCTGATAGTACTGGCTGCTGGCAAACTTCCATCAGTTATCAGCTGGCAACTGGAAAGATGGAAAATTGAGCACTTGGACTCAATTTTATTCCGCATAATCTTCTCTTCTCTTGGAATTTGGAGCTGGGACCCAATTTTGCTTCAACTGATGGCCTATGCTGGCAAGATTCCGCCAGTAGACACCACTTGTTAGAAAGAGATACCACTTAAGTAAAAAACAACTAAGAGCTTGGACTTAGTCGTAATCAGCGTCCTCCAGAAGATCAAGAACAGAATGAGGGCTGGGACTCATTCTTCCTCATCATTGGGGCTCACATCAATTTCCATAAGACCGAGTTTGATGCACAACTCCTTGAATCTTGCTTCTGGCAGTGGCTTGGTGAAGATGTCAGCCAGTTGATCTTCAGTTCTGATATAGTCCACGCTGACATCCTTCTTCTCGACATGATCACGAATGAAGTGATGTCGAACATCTATGTGCTTGGTTCTGGAGTGATGAACCGGATTCTTCGTGATGCACATAGCACTGTTGTTGTCGCAATAGATTGGAACACAGCCAGTGTCCACTTCATAATCCTCCAGTTGTTGCTTGATCCAAATTATTTGAGCACAGCAACTGGCAGCGGCAACATATTCAGCCTCAGTGGTAGATGTAGCAACTGAGTGCTGCTTCTTGCTAAACCAACTGATTAGCTTGTGTCCTAGAAA
>JAPKLW010005024.1:1081-23031 GCA_026898455.1 Plectranthus barbatus
AGTTTAGGGATGTCCTTTGCGACACAGGTGCAAGTATCAACTTGATGTCATATTCAGTCTTCCAAAAGCTGCAGATAGGCGAGATGAGGCCAACAGGTGCAAGTATCAACTTGATAAAATGTGTCCAGTACATGAGATGACTTCGTTGCACTATCCCTGTGGGTTCGATTAGCCTTCGGGTTATTATAAATTTATTTGCTGCTGTAATTCTACAGTGTTATCAATGAGCTGGAAATTAAAAAGTGTTGCAAATGTCCACAATTTCTTAAGGGCAAGGTGGGAAAAATGCAAAAAGTAGAAAACCTAATTGAGGAAGGGAGTACAAATAGGTGAGCAGCCCCCATTTTTCATTTTTTCACAGCTTCATCTTCCCCATTCGTAGAGAGAGAGAGAGGAGCAGAGCTAGAGAGGGAAAGCTTGAAGCTGGGCTGTGCACAGAGGAATCATGTGCTCCAGCATCAGCTTATCTTGAGAAATCTCTATCTATTCTCTTTGAATTTTTAATTTCAGCTGGGGGGAGCTCGTATTTATTTTCTGAAAAAATCACCATTGTTGAAGAAGGAGCTCAAGGAAGAGGAAGATAGAGGTTAAAGCTTCAGCTGAACCTTGGAGGGCTAGGTGCTGCAGCAGAGAGGAATCTTGTTTCAACATCAACCTATCTAAGGACAATTTCCATCCTTTATCTTCTTATTTTGTATTTTCAGATATTGTAGCTATGAAACATCACCTTAGAACTCTGTTCCAAGCTCGTTTAATTTCAATTATGAACTAATCCCACTTGACTTCGGCTATGGATGATGCTTGCTTGTGCTAAATTTATGTGTGAACAACGATATTAGCATCGAGTTTTGAGTGTTCGAAGGTTTAGTTTGTTTAATCACAGCTCTTGTGAGAACTTGTAGTTGTTGATTTATGCTTCGTTGATATTTTGGAAAATTAAGGCTAAGAGTAAAAATCTTGAATACTACACAATATATGCATAGGAATATGTGGATTTATGTTTGCTAAAATGCCTAAGAGAGTTTTAAATGGTGCTGGACCTAATTTGAATCTGGGCATAAGAATATGTTAAATTAAATTAGAAAAAGCAATCTCACCTATTTTGGAAAATCTAGTTGAGAACAAAGGTTTGGCAGCAACTTTACTCTGTGTTGTTGCAATGCTATAGCATGACTATCTGAAGCAAGCTGATTCCATAGCCAAGGTCGTTTATACCAATTGATTAAATAGTTTTTCAAGTTTGTTCGTACCATCTCTCCCCTAATTTCTACATTCTCGGTTTATATAATTGCTGTTATTTTTCCAATTAAATCATGCCTAGATTAATTAACCAAACCAACTCATTTTTCCTCATCAATTAAATCAAGTTGAGTGTTTGTGTACCTTACCCCTTCCCTGTGGATCGATACTCGGAGGGTACTCCGTTTATGATTACTTGTGACAATGTGCACTTGTACTAGTGTGTTTCACGCACAACAAGTTTTTGACGCCATTGCCGGGGAAGGCTATTAAGTTGTTGCTATTCAATTCATTTGATTTATTGATTTTATTTTATTGCATTTTATCTATCTATCTATCTATCTATCTATCTATCTATCTATCTATCTATATATATATATATATATAAAAGAAGTAATCTGTGTTGTGTTGTTTTTACACAGGTGCTGTTGTTTGAACATCAATCATGGCCATCAAGAGAAAAACATGACTGCTGGAACTACCTCGGACTGTGTCCTGTGTTTATTGCGAGGGAGAACATCTGTTTTTTGATTGCCAATTCAATCCTGACTCGATGAACTATGCGGGACATCAATGGGGCAACATACATAACCCATATTCAACCACGTACAACCCGGGATGGCAGCAACACCCGAATTTCTCTTGGGCTGCGCCACAAGATGTAGCAGGGTTAAGTCAGCAACAACAGAACCATATTACACTTCCTGGTTACCAGAAGCCACAACTTGAACATAAACCTTATCAGCACCCAACACAACAACAACAACTGCAACTGCATCAAGATAGCTCACTTGAGGCGATGCTGAAGGAATTCATAGTGCGAAGTGAAGGTAGAGCGCAGAATCATGATACAATTCTCAAAAACCAAGCTGCCACTCTAAGAAATCTGGAGGCCCAAATGGGGCAGCTGGCCATCGAGTTGAAAAATAGGCCGCTAGGGGCTCTACCCAGTGACACAGTGAACCCGAGGGAAGGAAAAAAATAGGGCAAGACCATAACATTGAAGAGTGGAAATGTGCTTGAAGAGGTAACACCTGCAAAAATGGATGAAGATGAGCCCTCTTCAATCCAAATGGAGGAAAAACATGCTGAATGTGGAGCTGAGAAGGAGGCATAAAAGAAGAAGGTTGTTGCTAATGCTGCAGCACTGAAACAGGTGACTTTCGCTCAGAAATATATACCTCCACCACCTTTCCCTCAAAGGTTGAAAAATCATACAAAAGATGATCAATCCAAGAAGTTCCCTGATGGTGAAGAAGGGTTTTCGATGATCGATGTGTTTGATGCACTTGTGGAAGAGACAAAGCTAGAAGATTGTGAGCAAATTGAGCATGCTGAAGACTATGCTGAAGCATCAAAACTGGAGCACATTGAAAATCGCAACATAATTATTTTTGAGTCATTACAACTCAATGAAAGGGAGTTCAAGGTTTCCGAGCCCTCGGTTGTGTCTCCACCAAAGCTTGAGCTGAAGCAGCTACCTTCCCACCTAAAATATTTCTACCTTGGGGAGCTGGACACTCTTCCGGTTATCTTTACTTCCAACTTTGGAGCTGAATATGAAGCGATGCTGATCACTGTGCTATAGAATGTGAATTTGAACTTGAAGGAAGCTTGGACATCCAAGATGCTGCAGCTGAATGAATTTGATGAGTTGAGGCTGTTGTTGTATGATAATGTTGAGCAATAATTTGGTGGAGCCTTCAACAGCGAGAAGGCCATCACTACCCTGTTTGATGCTTGAGTTTGAGGTACTCATGGACTATCCACTCTGCTGGATGGTTCATGATTGTTTTATTTTACATAGTTTGGTTTCCTGGCTTGCATTTCTACATTTATGCCTAGTTTAATTTCATGCTTTCCTGGTTTTTGTTTAAGTAGTTAGTTTAATCTTAAAAAATATATATAGAGAGCTAAATTGATGAATCTTTTTGCCAAATACTGTGAGTTTCAGGACTCGGACAAGAAATGAGAATGTGAACAAACTTGAGAACGAGTTCATCTCAAGTTTGGGGGAGTGGGAATTGTTGCGATGTTAGGCTGCAGTGCTGCCATGTCCAGCTTCAGCACAAACCAGACTTACCCACCCAGGACTAGTTGTTGCTCCTGCTACTACCGACACCTCCTCTTCTACTGCTCGAGATACTGTTGATGAGATCCTATCTGAAGTGAAGATGCTGCGAGAAGAAATCCATACTATGCTGGAAGGCCAACTGAAGCTGCGAAAGGGACTACATTGTGTAAGCAGTAGCTCATCTATGGTTTATCCCTCCACCCTGCTCCTTCCTTTCAATTTGGTATTTCTTCTGCAGAACTCTGATTAAGTTTTTTTTGGTCTGTACTTAAACTACTTATATTATTTTGTTGGTGTTGGTTTTTGGTTTGGTGGTGATGTTTTGTAGTGATGGTTTGTGTGCTTGATGTGGTATGTTAATGCTCGCTGGTTGTTGGCTTTTGTTCGCTTTGTGTATCTCGTTGGATTTCTATTTTTGTTGGCTCTGCTTTTTTCTCGATGATGATTTCTTTTTACTTAAACATTACTTGTGGGATTCATTGTTAATTAGTTAATTATTATCTTCTGACATTTCCTTAGGTTTAAAATCTTATTTCTTGAAATGTTTCTCATTTAGTCTCGTGGACTTAAAATCGTTTTTGGAAAACCTCATTACTTTTTCTAGGTTAATTAATTTTTATTTTCTTCATGATGATGTTTTGCTAGTGTGAGTGTTTACCTTCGGTTGCTTGTAGTACCCTTGAGGCGAAATTTGAATTTACAACACTTGGGAAATGATTTAGGTCGTTCTTGTGTTATTTTGTGCCTTGTTCGTTTCTTTTACTGTTAATTAACCCTTGCACCTTATTTGAGCTTAACCTTATTTTATTTCTTACCCTATCATTTTCAGCTCTTTTGTCCTTTTCTTTATATTATCCCTCATCGTGAACACTTAGCTAGTTCGGCCTTTGACATTGAGGACAATGCCCGTCCTTAAGTTTGGGGGTGTGCTCCTATTTCGGGTTTGTTTTGTTCGAGTCATTTTTGTCGTTTATTTTGGTTATAGCATGCGTAAAAAAACAAAAAGAGACGAGGAAAATGAAAGGCAATCGAAAATAAAAATAGAAAAAAAAGAAAGAAAAAGAATCGGAAAAACAAATTAGAAAAAAAACACACCGAAAAAAAAATTGAAGCAAAGCAAAATGTGTGAAAAAAAGAGAAAAAAAATGATGAGTGAAATAAAGGGTGGAATTTTTGTTTTTCTTTTTGTTTACATTATTTCATTTTGTGAAATAATAGGTGCACTTTTCTTCTCTCTTGCGGTTGTAGTTTTTATTGTTGAAGTCCTCCTAAATAAGTGATAGAACTTGCTAATGCTCTCGATCTAGTTTTTTTTAGGCCAAGAGGTTGATAGCGAGATTTCGAATCAACTTATTGGTCTTATGGTATATCTCAGTATCGCTCACTTTATCCAAATGTTCCCTACCTTAACCTTAGCCCATATTACAAGCCAATAAAGTCCTTTTGATCCTTTGTGGTGTAGTTTCTATTAGTGGAGAGTTTGCTACGAGTTATTTGAAGTAAAAAGAAGTAAGCATGTTGATCATGAGCATTACTTAAGTTGTGGAGTTGATTTTGATCAATTTGACTTGGCAATTGTAATGATGTGCTGTGCTGTTTTAAGATTCAGATGCTGAAGCATGATAGAAATGAGGTGTTAAACTAGTAGGAAGGGTCTTAAGATGATTTGATATTATTTTGATGATTTGAGCCCCAAGACTTTTTCAAACTGTGCTGAGAGCTATAGGAGCAAGAGCTAGCATGACTGGAATCCTAATTTGTATGTCCTTTCAGTCAGTTTGTATCTTTTTGTTGCTTGAGGACGATCAACAGGCTAAGTTTGTGTGGTGATAACTCTTTTAAAAGAGTTATATTCTCTTGAATTTAGTGCGCTTCAGAGAGCATTTCAGTGATGTTTAGTTAAATAAATGTAGATTTGGTCTTGTTTTTAATGATGGAGTCTTATTAGAGTCAAGTAGATAGTTTTCAGGTTTATTGCTTTAATTTTGTTAATTTTTGAGTTAAATATTTGTGTGAGGACTTTTCCACTCGTTTTTAGTCTGTCCTGAAGCATGCTGAATGCTGCTGGAGCAATGGAGCTGAACAAGTTAGTCAAAGGTGAAATCAAATTTCAAAAGAAAAGGGAAGCTGCTCTTTTGTCCTGTAGTGAAGGTGATGAGCTAGAAATTAAAAAGTGTTGAAAATGTCCACAATTTCTTAAGGGCAATGAGGGAAAAATGCAAAAAGGAGAAAACCTAATTGAGGAAGGGAGTACAAAAAGGTGAGCAACCCCCATTTTCCATTTTTTCACAGCTTCATCTTCCCAATTTGTAGAGAGAGAGAGAGTAGCAGAACTAGAGAGGGAAAGCTTGAGACTGGGCTGTGCAGAGATGAATCCTGTGCTCCAGCATCAGCTTATCTTGAGAAATCTCCATCTATTCTCTTTGAATTTTCAATTTCAGCTGGGGGGAGCTCGTATTTATTTTATGAAAAAATCACAATTGTTGAAGAAGGAGCTCAAGGAAGAGGAAGATAGAGGTTAAAGCTTCAGCTGAACCTTGGAGGGCTAGGTGCTGCAGCAGAGAGGAATATTGTTTCAACATCAACCTATCATTTATCTTCTTATTTTGTATTTTCAGAGATTTTAGCTATGAAACATCACCTTAGAACTCTGTTCCTAGCTCGTTTAATTTCAATCATGAACTAATCCCACTTGACTTGGGCTATGGATGATGCTTGCTTGTGTTGAATTTATGTGTGAATAACGTTATTAGCATCGAGGTTTGAGTGTTCGAAGGTTTAGTCACAGCTCTTGTGGGAACTTGTAGTTGTTGATTTATGCTTAGTTGAGATTTGGGAAAATTAAGGCTATGAGTAAAAACCTTGAATACTACACAATATATGCATAAGAATATGTGGATTTATGTTTGCTGAAATGCCTAAGAGAGTTTTAAATGGTGTTGGACCTAATTTGAATTCGGGCATGGGAATATGTTAAATTAAATTAGGAAAAGCTATCTCACCTATTTGGAAAATCTAGTTGAGAACAAAGGTTTGGCAACAACTTTACTCTGTGCTGTTGCAATGTTGTTGCATGACTATCTGAAGCAATCTAATTCCATCGCCTAGGTTGTTTATACCAATTGATTAAATAGTTTGTCAAGTTTTTTCGTACCATCTCTCCCCTGTTTTCTACATTCCCTGTTATATAATTGTTGTTATTTTTCCAATTAAATAATGCCTAGATTAATTAAACAAACCAACTCATTTTACCTCATCAATTAAATCAAGTTTAGTGTTTGTGCACCTTACCCCTTCCCTGTGGATCAATACTCGGAGGGTACTCCATTTTATGATTACTTGTGACAGTGTGCACTTGCACTAGTGTGTTTCACACACAACAAGTTTTTGGCGCCGTTGCCGGGGAAGTCTATTAAGTTGTTGCTATTTAATTCGCTGGATTTATTGATTTTATTTTATTTCATTTTATCTATATATATATATATATATATAAAAGAAGTAATCCGTGTTGTGTTGTTTTTACACAAGTGCTGTTGTTTGAACATCAATCAAGGCCATCCAGCGAAAAATATGACTGTTGGTGCTATGCTGGAACTACCTCAGGCAGTGCCCTGTTTTTATTGCGAGGGATGATAAGCTCATATTATTACTCACTTATCTATATTTTTCTCCATTATTTCAAATGCTTTATATTATGTTTTTAGTTATTTCCGTGCATGAGTCTACTTTAGAGGGTGTTATGCCTTTCGTAGTTGATTTTGCAGGTATTTAGGGTTAAAAAGTGCTGAAATGATGAAAGAGTTGAATCACATGGAGTGCCGCTTCGATTGACACGCGGGTTGTCGACCAGAGATGGAAGACGAAGCGAAAATCCTGAAGCAGGACCTCTGTATTGATCAATAGGAATCCTGTCGAGAGATACAGAGGTCGGATGTCGATCGGAGGCACGAAAGAAGAAGGAATCGATAGAGTTTGCAGCCCTGTCGATCAACAGGATTTCTGTCGATCGACAGGAATGTCAAGACCGGGGAGTCGACATGCTTGAAGCTTGTGTCGATCGATAGGATTTCTGTCGATCGACAGAGATTCTCGAGAAGGCTATTTTGGCCTGTTTTGGCAGTTTTTGTTATTTTAACCCAGTACCTAGTTTAGATGTTTTGACACCCCTATAAATACTCTTCCTTATGCAAGAAATTTAGGCTAGTTTTATGGAGTTTTGCACTTAGAATAATTGAGCTTTGGAGTTTTTTACAAGACATTCAAGGTTCCTCTTTATTTGTAAGTTAATTTATAACATGTTTGCTTTAATTCTAGTCATGCTTTGTGGCTAGAACCCTAACAGGTTCTAGGTTATGATTTCTTTTCTGATGCATGTTAATTGATATCAACTCTCTAAGCATGAATTAAATCTCTGATTTAATTTTATAATCTAGATTAAAAGAAGGACTGAGAGGTGAATTGAGATCTAGGTTTATAGTTAATAATTGATGGATCGAGAGATGAAAATTATTAACAAGAAGAGAGAATTAATTGTGTTTGTTTTCTGTCTCAAAAGAATGAAACCTACATAGGAATAATTAGATAATTATGATATTGATTAATTTGGTGTTCTTGAGACCGAGAGGAGATAGTCACTAATTAATAATCTAGGATTTAAATTGCCTGACCAAGGAATTAAATCCACAAAAACCTATGTTTTCCCCATTGCTGAGTTGATTGATATTTGCATGTTGATGATTAGATAATCAGCCCTAGGATCTGTGCTTTTCTTTATTGTTTTCAAAACCCTTTAATTTCTTGCAATTGTTATTTTTAAATTCACAAACAAAATCCCTTTTTCAAATTCCTCAAACTTCTATGTCCTAGAAATTATAGCTAGTACTTTGGATTTTTCGTTGCACAGTCCCTGTGGGATCGACTACCTACGGGTGTAAAAATATTATTTGCTACTATATTTTACAGTTATCAATTTGGCGCCATTGCCGGGTTTTTGTCAGATTAATCTAGATATTATTCTATTTTTAGATCTGAGGGATTGAGGTTGTAAATTTAGTTTTATTGTTATTTTCTGTTTTAATTTTGTATTTAGTTTGTTGATTTTGGTTTTTGGTGTTTGATTTTCGTGTTTATTCATGTTCAATTTTTCTGGTTTTCGGTCTCTGTCTCGATCGACAGACTCTCTATCGATCGAAACAGGCACAGAAAACACCCATGTCGATCGACAACTTCTCTATTGATCGACACAGTTTCTGAGTTTATGTTTTTCTTTGTTTTTGTCGTAGGTTTATGAACACAAGGGCCCAGGGCAAGCCACTCGAGACGTTTGACCCAGAAATCGAGGCCACCATCAGAAAAGGAAGGGAAAAGCCAAGCAAACCACTGAGATCATCATGACAAGTCCAAGCAGTTCAGATGGGGGAAATGAGACCAACCAGCCATTGATTACTCCGGAAAATGGCATACAGTTGGTCCATGAACTCAATCACATGAAGGATGCTATGAGGCAACTCTTGGAGGAAAGGGAAGTAGAAAGGCGCTCGGCCGAAAGAAGAGAAAGAGAGAGAGCCCAGAGGGAAGATTCAGAAGATGAGGACCCCAACACAATGGCCAAGAAGTACAGACCGCAACCTGGAAATGAGGGATTCGTTATTGGCATCACCGCCAATAACTTTAAACTCAAGACCGGTCTGATTCAGATGGTTCAACAGAACCAGTTCGGAGGCCGAGCAGTGGAGGATCCATACACCCATCTCAGGATGTTTGTGGAGGCGTGTGAAACCATCAAGCAAAATGGAGTGACCCTGGACGTGATCCGTCTTCTCCTTTCCCCTTCTCCCTCAGGGATCAAGCGCGAACTTGGTTCACCGCTTTGGATTGCAGCAACATCCGGACATGGGCTTATCTCCAAACAGAGTTCCTCGGCGCATTCTTCCCGCCATAAGTGATTATTCAAAAAAATATGGAGATCCTGCAGTTTCACCAGAGGATGGATGAGACTCTCTTTGAGGCGTGGACCAGGTTCAATGAGCTACTAAGGGGTTGCCCGGGCCATGGAGTGGTCACCGAGGAGCAGGCTCATATCTTCTAAAGAGGATTGACTAAGGAAAGCCAAAAGTCAGTGGACTATGCAGCCGGTGGATCATTGATGAGAAAGTCACCAGAAAAGGCCCTGAAGTTGTTCAAAAAGATGGCCTTGCATGATCAAGAATGGGGATGATGGATTTATATACTGAAAGCATTATGATTGGTATATTATGTACAAGGTCGATTGGTTAATATACTGGGAATCATAAATGTTGTATGTTCAATTCCTGTCTGAATTAACAAACGTGTGTCGCAAACGCAATTATCCTCTTATCTCGTCGATAGGGAGATCATACGGTGTGTAGAAGATCATGGAAGATTGTATGGATCGTTTGACCTAGCGAAATATAAATGGTTATCACAGCTGAGACAGTTCCAGGATAAACTGTCGGTGTAGGCTGCAGCATACGCAGTAATAAGCATCTTATCTTGGATGGCTTGGTATGCTGGTGTGGGGCACACATTGATAAGGACCTAAGTCGAGATTGATTCTTTTATCTGACATTAAAGGAATCTAGATCTCTATGGCTTGACGAGATCCTGAGCCTAAATGAAGGTAAAAAAGTATATGCAGATTGTGTATTACTTTGAGTTGCAGTGAAAGGCTCTAGTTGAGCTTGTATATCTGTATCTTGGGTAATAGCAGTTTGTGTATGACTGTCTGGTACTGGAACTAGGTAACAACATCCAGTATAGGATGGTGACATTCCCTGAACAGCTCAAAAGGTTCGTTATGCTTAGTCCTGCAGGCTGATTAAGTTCAAGCATAAGTGAAAAGGTTTGAGTGGATTGATTCAGGAATATAAGAAGTTAATTAATTAAATAGCTTGTCAGAGCTTAAATTAATTAACGAATGTCTGTAACCTTAAATGTGGGGATATACCGAGCCCATGCAACCCGTACCTCAAAACGTGGTAGCAAATAGGTAGGACAATATTGATTCTCTGGTGGAATGAATCAATATTAATTAATTAATTATATTCTGGGTTGAATATGGGAATTAATTAATTGATAGGCCTTATTTGCTATTTACATTTTGGTCCCTGGTCTGGCCCATGAAACTCAAGCCCAATAGGAGTCCAGTAATTTCCTATAAATAGGCCTCAGTTCCTCAGATCTCAACACACCACAAGATCATAAGTTGCACACAACAAACCAGAATTTGGGAGCTGTGGTGATCGACTAAGATCTGAGAACGAGGAGGAAATTCTGCTTCTCAACCGGGCAAGGGATCTGATAGAGAATCTTCACCGGATTTTCAGATCGAGTTGGGATACAGATCAGAAGATCAAATCAGGAGGATTTTTCTTCTTCTCTCTCTCCTCTTTATTTTCGAAAATAATTTTATTATTTTCATAGATTTATTTCCTCAATCTGTTAGGAAATTAAATCATTGTGCGTGGAAGGATCAAAGGGCATCTCCGCGCACGCGTTCTTCAGAGTTCATCGATCCAGGTATTCCGCATAAACCTTCTTATGCATAATAATATAGGAGCATGCTAGGATTGTTCATAGGCATAGCAATTTATTTTTGATAATCCAATTAACGATCCTTGGCAAACGGACTTCGTGATTTAGTTCACGAATCCCTTCAATTGGTATCAGAGCGAGGTTAATTAATTGGCTCTATCAGAAAAATAATATTGCCTATGATCATGCATGATTATTATTATTGAATGCATGTAATGGATGGTTTTTGGATTGATTGTATGTTTTCCGTCCTCGTGGTTCTCGGGTTAATCCGCCCTATTATATGGATTCGTTTTTCACCCACGAGATAAATCCGTGGTTAGATTTAGATTTTTTAAATTGTAATTAGGATTATTCCATGTAATCTTTTATTTCAAAAAATTAAATCTGTAAAACGAAGAACGAAGAATGCAAAGAACACGAAGAATAAAGAACACGAAGAACGAAGGGCCGCACGGCGCGTGACAGCGCCGGCACGGCGTGAACGCCATGCACGGCGGTTAGACGCGGCGCGGCACGGCAGCAGAGGGCGCGGCCAACCACGGCGGCGCCTCAGCCACGCGCGGAAACCCTAGGGTTTCAGCGTGCGCGCGCAGGCGGACGGCTGCACGGCCCAGGCCGGCCAGGGCTGGTGCGGCAGCTCCGGGCGAGGTCGACGGCGCGAGGTGAGCGGTCGAGGCCGGCCGGGAACGGCAGCGCGCGGCAAGGGGGCAAGGCGCGAGCGCGGACACGGCGGAACCCTAGGGTTCGCACACGCGCGCAGCAGGTCTGCGCGGCCCTGCGCGCACGCCGACGGCGGCCTCTCCTCCCTCGGCCGACGTCGGCTAGGGGCAAGGTGGTGCGGCAGTGGCACGATCGCCGGGGACGCGGGCTGGACGGCGACGGGGGCTAGGGCACGGGCCAGACACGCGAAAACCCTAGGTTTTGCGTGGTTCGCACGAGCCTCCGATTCCTATCTTGCGCGATTCCGGTGAGTCACAGAGGCCAATGGTGGAGAAGAAGATGAACGGCGGTTCGGGCAATGGTCGGGGCAAGCCGGGGCAGCGGCATGCAAAACGGGCAACTGCCGGAGGAGGCGGATCGCGGACTACAACCATGCACGTACGTGCATGGCTGTTGCGCGACTCCGAGAGCGCTCACATCAGCGGCGAGTCGCCGGCGGCGGCGGTTCGCCGGTGGTGGCTTGTCGGGCTAAGTTCTCACGGACTATTAGGCTTGCAATGTGTGCCTAGGTCCGCGATTTGGTTAACTGGCCCAGTTGTCCAATTTTCCGATAAATCAAATTTTGGAGGCCCAAATTCGGAAAATGAATTCAGATATCAGTCCCAGTAGTGAGAGCCCAGTTGATAAAGACTCACTTTGTGCCTTTTACAGATACAAATTTGCTCACTTTTGACCTCAGATTGACGTATTACGTGATAGTTGCATGCATTATCCATTTTCTTTAAGGAATTATTACGTTTGGTCTAGTTTGTGGTTGTTTATGCAGATTTCATGCACATTTGAGTTGTTTACAAGATTTTACCAAGTACCCTGGGGCCAATCGATGCTAACTTGCATCGGAAAGAGGAAGAAGTGAGAAAAGACCGAACCCAAAATATGTTTTAGGCCAAAATTCAATGGAAACCCGTCCTGAAAGCAATTGATGTTCAAAGAAGCAGGCACAAATTCCTCCACACATGGAATTCAAGCTAATGGAGCATGGCAATAGATAGATATTCGAGTTAGCTTTCCAATGCAACTGGAATCAGGTCAATCGGAGTTCGGGAGCGAAAGTTATGGCCAAAACCGTGGGACTGCGCACGTTCGCAACGAACTCGGCGACCCACATGCACAACCGGCGATCGCCGGTTATGTAGACGGGTCGCCGGTTACGCATTTTTCTCCATCAGCTTCGTCGCACGATCGGCCACCCACGTGCATGGTCGGCGGTCGCCGATCGCGCATTCCAGATCGCCGATTTTGTCCTGTTTTGACGAATTCTGGCGAATCTGAAGCCCAAAACCATATCTTTTGGAGATTTGAAGAGCCCCAACTATAAATAGGAGGTCCCTGAACGTGAATAAGGTTCCTTTTATCAATTTTTGAAGATCTAACGCATAGAACTGAGGGCAAAAGGCAGGGGAACTTGAAGAGCACTACAGTTATTGAAGATTGAAGACTACGGTTTTTAGTTTCCATGTTTTTCTGTTCTTGTGACTCTTCATCTTTTGTTTTTCCTAAGCTTAGCATGATTGGCTAAACTCCTTCATGGATTCTAGGGTTTGAAGCTTTGTATTTATTCATTCAACAATTTATGTGATTTAATGTTCCTTTTCCTTTGATGTTCTAATTTAATTTGGGATTTTCAATAATTGCGATTAACTGGCCATTGATTGTGATTTGAATTGATAGTTTTTGAACCGAGAGGTCTAGGTTATCAATTAAGACGCAAATAAATTAGATTTATTAGAACAATTGTCCGAGAGGAAATTGAACTTTTAAAGGGTTTTGAAATCTAAGGTTTTTATCAAGAGTAAACGTCCTTTTGCGCATCCGAGAGGAGTCACTAGGTCTTTTATTTCCATGTTATGGTTTAGAGTCCGAGAGGATCACCTGATAACACTTTCGTGATTGCTCACATCTCTGGAAATTAAATTGGGATTGAATTGCATGAAAACGTTGTTTGTTTAATACTCAAAGTGGATTGCCCTGGAATCCTGTTTTCTCACGTGCTTTCGAAAAATCTTTAATTGTTCTTTTTATTTTATTACTGCTTTAAAATCAATTAGTTTAGATAAACCAAATTCCTTATATGATTCGCCTAGATAGTAGTATGATATCTACGTTTTAGTGCTTAGTTGTGTTTCGAGCCTGCAGTCCTTGAGTTCGATAATTTATTACTTGCCCTCTGCAGTGGTCTGTACACTTGCAGCTGTAGCGCGTTGCGAAACGCGCTATCACCAGTCGAAGATCTGTATTATTAATTCCAACTTGTAATAGTTAGAATTAATTTTTGTTTCGTATCATGGGGCCACGAGGACATTTTTTATTTGCTTTATTATTTGTCTTCGCATGATATACGTGTTTAATTTAATTGCGCAGCATACATGCATGTTGTAGATAATAGGAGCACGTTTACTGCTTTTATTTACAGCTTTAAAGCATGCTATGCGATTTATTTATGTAATTAATTATAACTATAAATTCGGGGTTCATGCTATGCATGATAGAATTTTAGCAATGTTATAATTATTGCTACATAAAATAATCTGTGCAATTGAACATATGAACTAAAAATTACTAAGCTCATAATTTAGTAAGACCTCCACAAAGCGATCCTTTATTGGAAGTGGGTAATTTATTAGGTAAACGTCTACATGTGTAGCTTACTTAATTTATTATTCATAAGTTCTAATAGATAGGATTTCTCAAAACAAACATTTAATTCATGTGAGAAGTGGGAGTTCATGCGTAAACGTCTACATGTGTAGCTTGCGTATTGAATTTTCATAAGTTCTCTAGGGATTGAATTAAATGAGACAACCTTATTATAGGGATCAGGTGTGTTCTAATAGATCCTTATATGGGAGGGTTGGCTTTGGTGGTAAGCTAGCTTAGATGTTATCCAGAGTATAACTCATTTGTGATGTCCCTGCTCAGTAGGATAATATGGTCTTAAGTTAGTCTCCAATTATTAATTCCATTTGTCTAAGGAACCCGGACATGGATTGGAATTAAAGGACTGGAATTGAAAGATGCAGTCTGGTTAAGTGTTTTGTTGTAAACGTCCACATGTGTGGCTTGCAATAGTAATACTTAGGCAAATTGGAGGAAACATTAATATTGCTTTATCATAAGGTTTCAATATTTAATTGTAAACCCTTTAACCGGTCCCAATTTTCCTGAATGGAAGTTTTGCTTAATGGAAATACTCTGTACTGCAAAACATGTCTATGTACTTTACATGGACCCACTGTCTCCTCAGTATAGGAACTGTACTGGTTATGAGCGAGAGTTCTATGACATATGGGTAGCTTCTGATGAGTTTGCCCGCAGACTCATCATGAACAGTCTGTCTAGAGAATTAAAGCTCAAGTACAAGAAATACCGGACTGCTGTTGAGATATGAAGGGACCTTGTGAAAGTATATGGAAAGGTGTTGGTCCCGAATTATCAGGGTATAACTTGGCAGCGGAAAATGTGTTAGTTCGTTTCTTGCGCTCTGCTGGTTACTCAGCTGACTGGGACCTTGTCAGCTGGTAAGTCAACTGGCACTCTGAGTACTCAGCTGACTGGCGACTGGCTCGTCAGCTGGTAGCTCAAGACTTAGAATATTTTAGGCCTTGTTTGCACAGTTATATCAGTTTTCAGATATACACCAGCACTTGGGTGCTGGGTTTTAAATCAGTATGAAATGCAGAAAGCTGATAAAAGACAAAGGATTTATAGTGGTTCGATCAACTGATCTACGTCCACTCTCCAGTCGTAGCACTGGAAATTTCACTAAGAGTAATCAGGTACAAGCGTCCTACGATCTATCTCTAGCTGGTGAATGCCTCGCCCACCAGTTCACTAGATCAACCGCTCCCGGCCTTGTCCTTCTTCAACTCTGATCAGCTGTTGGAGTGCGAGCACGTCACTTCAACCTCCTTAGCTGACTGCGTGGGTGTTTAGTTCTCCCAAGAACGTGTCTTCTCAATACGGCAAAAAGCCCGTAATAACTCTGGTGCTGGCTGGCACAAGAGCTGCTGTGAACTTCCTCGGAAGAGAAAGAACACCAAAGAGATCAATAACTTACAAGCTGGAAGCTTGAAGTCTCGTGTTTGAATAAATCAACACACGGATAGCCTTTAGAAAGGCCTCGAAAGAGTTGCTTGCTTGCAATAAAGTTTCTGACTTTCGGTAGTTGAGCGAGAGAAGAAGTATTGAATGTTGATGGATCCCAGGTATTTATAGACGTGGGATCCCATTCAAACTTCTAGCCGTTTGGACTCATCCGGAAAAGGTCTCTGTCGTCGCATGTCCTTCTGACGGCGGCAGGTAGGAATTTCCGGAAAGCGCCATGCTTTTGTCCACTTTATCTGACATTGATCTCTTTATGTCAGAACGGCACTATTCGTCAGTACGAGGAATCGGAACTGGTGTCTTGAACTGATATACTTTAAGGTATCCTCCCTTAAAGTCATGCTTTGTCAGTTTATTCCTCAGACGAATCTTCTTTTTGTCTCAAGACTCTGGGAGAGTGAATCTTGAATTCTGCTGGTAACATCCGACTGGTAGAACATTCTGGTGATCTTGTGCTGGCAGTCTCTGCTGGTGACTTGCGCTGGCACAATCTAAGTCTACCGATATGTCTGATGTTAACTCTTGGAATCTCCCATGACTGGTGGCTTCACCGCTGGTGAACAGTGTCAGTGAGAACACCTATTCTGCTGATAAGGTTTGTCAGCTCCCTGCTGATGAAAACCTTCCCAACTGGTGAACAGTAGCCAGTCATTAGCTCTTCTCATGCTGATGAACAGTGTCAGCACGAGTCTTGTCAGTCGCTTGCTGGTGAGACTTTTCTCAACTGGTAAGTACATCTCATGCTGGTGAACAGTAGCCAGCATGAGTCTTGATCAGCTGCGACTTACAACTCAAAAGACCTAAACAAGACTTTACATTTGAGATCTAGAGCTATCTAGAGACAACTGACGCTGGTAGGACTTAGGATTTGATCCACCAAAACACCAAAACTAGAATCTAAACAAGTAGCTACTGGGGAGAGGAAACTTAGCCAAATTTCCCAACAATTTCCCCCTTTTTGGTGCGATCAAAGCCTAACCAGCGAGCACTCAGCTGATGAGGAGAGTTACAAAGTATTTCAGGGTTTTACAAAATAAGCCTATCAGATCTACACCCATGAAACCACTTCCTCACATCAGCTCTAACTAAAATCTTCCCCCTCAAACAAAGAGGGATATTGCTCGTTTAAAATATGAGAATTGAGATCAGAGCAAAAAGATTTAAAGTGTGTGATACGAGTGCTGGTGCTGATTACACTGGAAGTGTAAGTTCAGCTGGTAAGTAAATACTTAGACAATTTGTTGGACAATGAGGAATTGTCATCAACTTGTCAGTAATCAATCCATTAAAATGTTGCAGTTACAAGTACAGGATAGAAAACTGACTAGTCTAGAGATACAAATACTTACATCAAAATGAAGAAGCTAGACTATGGCTGAGAAGATGATCCTGGTGATTGAGTTCTGCTTGTGAGCGACCTCAGGATCTCAGTGAGCACTGCCATATCTTGTCTGCTCTTCTCCCTTTCCTCAGCAGCTATCCTCCTCTCCTCTTCAGCAAGACGGGCTCTCTCAGCCTCAGCACGTGCTCGCACACTTTCCCCCTCTTGGATCCGCGCCAAAAAGGAGGACACTCCAGCGGTGAATGACTCCATTTGTTGAGTCATCTCGGTTCGGAAGCTGGTGAAGCGCTGGTCCATCCTGGCATCAATGATTGCAAGAAGCTGCGCAGGGGGATGGATCTCGGAGATTGGCTGTGCTGATACTTCAAGGGAAGAGGAAGGTGCATCAGTTGCGGAAGGAGCCACTGCTGGTTCAGATGCAGCTGATATCTCCATCGGGGCAGGCTCCTCCGCTGGTGCTGCTGCTGGCTCCAAGACTGGTGCATCAGCTGCTGCTGACTCCTCGGCTGATACAGCAGCTGCTGGCTCTGCTACTGGCACCCCAGCTGGAGCTGGCTGGACTTCGTCAAAAACGGGTGGGGCTGTGAAATCCACCACTTGCCAGTCCATATGATCAGGGACGAGATCGCCCGAGACAATAGGAACAGGAGGGACGGCAAGGGTCAGCCACAAACCACTAGAAGGATCCTCCTCCACAATGTGGTCTACCAGCAAGGCGCAGGCAGCCATGTCGAACAGGATAGCATGGTAGGGAGGGATCCTTGGGAGGGTAACCAGCACTTTGAGGCGTCGGAGCGCGTACGTCAGCTGGTACCCCCGACTGGTGACTCGAAACTGGAGGAAAGGTAACTTGACCTTTTTCTGTGGTGGGAGGCCGGAGCTTCCAGTCAGCTGCCTATATTCTGCAATCTTCAGCAAGCGGCGCTGGATCCTCCTTGTAGGCAGCTGCTGGGGGTACTCAGGATCAGTGCCCATGAAAGCATTAGCCCACTCCTCCTCCGCTCTCCAGTAGCCAAGACCCAGCCTGGCATAGAGAACCGCCCGCTTCTCCACAGTCAGCAGGCGCTGGCATATATCAAAAATCCGCCATCTCCGGAACTCCAGACATAGTTCCGGATCCACCCACCAGAGTCTACGGTAGCTGGATATCATCTCGTCATTGACGGCTGATAGCGTATTTTTCAACACGCTATTCTGCAAGTGTACAGACCACTGCAGAGGGCAAGTAATAATTTATCGAACTCAAGGACTGCAGGCTCGAAACACAACTAAGCACTAAAACATAGATATTTTACTACTATCTAGGCAAATCATAAAGAAGTTTTGGTTTTATCTAAAAGACTGATTTAAAAGCAGAAATAAAATAAAAAGATTTAATTAAAGATTTTAGAAAACAATGAGAAAATAGGATTCCAGGGTAATCCACTTTGAATATTAAACAAACAACGTTTTCATGCAATTCAATCCCAATTTAATTTCCAGTGATGTGAGCAATCGCGAAAATGTTATCAGGCGATCCTCTCGGATTCTAAACCATAACATGGAAATAAAATACCTAATGACTCCTACCGGATGCGCAAAAGGACTTTTACTCTTGATAAAAACCTTGGATTTTAAACCCTTTAAAAGTTCAACTTCCTCACGGATAATTGTTCTAATAAATCTGATAAATTTGCGTCTTAATTGACAACCTAGACCTCTCAGTTCAAAAACTATCAATTCAAATCACAATTAATGATAATTAATGCAATTATTGAAAATCTCAAATTAAATCAGAACATCAGAGGAAAAGGAACATTAAATTTGCATAAAGTGTTGAATGAATAAATACAAAGCTTCAAAACCCTAGAATCCAAATAGGGATTTAGCCAGACATGCTAAATCCTAGAAAAACAAAGAGATGAAGAGTCATAAAAACAGGAAAAGGAAATTAAAAACCCGTAGTCTTCAATCTTCAAATCCTGGCATGCTCTTCCAGTTCTCCTTGAATTTCTGCAGAAAAACCCTCGCTCTAGCCTTGGGAATAAATTCGGATAGTAGGAATGTGGGAATGATAATTGTGGAACCTTTCCCAGCTTTTGGACCTCATATATATAGGTGAGGGTTTTAAATCTCAAAAGATATGGGGAATTAATCTGACTTGGGCCAAAAGATACGCTAGAATACGTCAAATATGCGGAACCGGCGGTCTGGAGGAACACGCCCGGCGATCGCCGGTTTGGAAGGGCAACCGCTGGTTGTGTTTCGAGAGGGGAAAAACAGGACCGGCGACCCGCCGGCATGGAGGGACGGTCGCCGGATTTGCAGCCTCGGTCGCCGGTTGGGAGTAGTGAACGCAGGATGTGTCTCGAGAGGGAAAAGGCAAAGCCGGCGTTCAGCCAGCTTGGAGGTGCAATCGCCGGATGAGGAGGGGCGGTCGCCGGCTTTGATGGCTGATCGCCGGCTGCGCACCATGCTCGTCGGATGCGTTACGTAGCATTTCTTTCCACGGCCTTCTTTTGATTTTTTCTATCTTTTTCTCCTTCCATTGCATGCCAACACGAATCAACTCTGGTAATACTTGTTCAATTATCTCATTTAATCCTCAGAAACGCATAGAATCTGTGCAAAACAACATCAAACGAACCAAACGTAATATTTCCTTAAAGAATAAGAATAACGCATGAAAAGATCACATAATGGCTCAATCTGAAGTATAATCTAAGCATAAATATATCAATAAAATGCACGGAATGAGTGTTTATCAAACCCCCCAAACTTAAACTATTGTTCGTCCTCGAACAATGAAAAGATGAAACAAAGCAGAAATAAACACGAGGGGGTGCATTAATTGATCATCAGCTGTTTCAGACACAAAATGGGGTTGTGATTCTCACATCAATCACTGCATATTCATCAGTTAAATGCAAACAGACAATTTCAATCCTGGCCTCTAAAAGTTCGCTTCTCACAGGATAATGTATCACTCATATTTCGCTCAAATAGTGAGAAAGGTTAGTGTATACTCTCAAATTGTCAACTGCACAATCTTTCTGCCATAGGCTTGCTCATCGTCTAAACTCTCCACTGACTATGGGAGTGCTAGGATAAAGATCAAAAAGGTCTTTTGTTCAGGTTCTAATGTAGGCACATTGGTGAAAGGTATGGAAAATTTGGCTAAAGTGACTGAATAAATTCATCCTTATAACTCCATTCACTCCACTATTCCTCATCACATACCACACATCTAACCAACCAATACAGACTGCTAGCACAGTAAATTTTTAGGACCAACTTCATTTTGAACACAAATTATAATTTCTTATCTTTCTACAGATATTGTCTCATAGACAAGACAATTATCACAACTATTGCCCACCATATTTTAATTTTTCACCTCAACTCATAGACAAGAAGGAATCCAGGCTTTCACTTATAGACAAGATCAGAAAACCACGGACTCAAAGGCTAATCATGAACAATAGAAACCAATCTACCCTTTTTTTTTCACCCAAATCTTATAGACAGGATACCCTGCACCTGTACATAGCACTTTCCCATAGACAAGATAGAACTACAACACTTTCCTGACTCATAGACAAGAAGGAAAAGTAACAGGCTCAAAGGGGTTTCACCAAGGATAAAATAGTATAGAAGACAGTGTTTTTGATAATGTAACTAATAAAGATAATCCCTCATACAGCTCTAAACAACAATCCTATTTTCACCACCTAACATTGTTGGATACCCTTACAAATCCATCCACACCTCCTATCATCCGGGTTAAGAAAGAAAAGGCTTTTTCAGGCTCAACTGGGCTAACAAAGGAGTAATGCATTCAGGTTAGTGTTTGGGTTCATTGTGGCTTATGAAAAGATGGCCTAAGATCATTTCTAAATCCTTGACACTCTCCTACGCAATTTTGAGCAAGAAACCAGAGCAAGTTCTAGAGATTAAATGCACAGCGACATACTCTCAATGAAACAAAAAATTAGGCTCAAATTCTCACATGGCTATAAGCTTATTCAAAAGGCCAAAATCAATTTCATCCATCCACACATCACCAAATCATTCACAGAAATCAATATAAGTCTCACGAGAAAGAAAGGGCTGTCATCATAAACTTGATCAATAACGCAAAAATAAACACCATATTAATTCTTTCCTATCCAAAATCCAAGTTCCAACAATAGACTCAACAAAATGAAATAAAACGAAAGTAAAAATCCTAATCAAATCAAATTAACTCTAATGCAGCAAAGAACCACTCAAATAACCAAACTAATAACACAAGTAATTTAAAACAAAAGGAAACTAAGGAAGAAACACACACATCGACCGATCACCTCCTCCTCCCCCCAAACTTATTCGATACACAGGAGAGAATAAGTTTGTGGGAAAAAGGATCACGGAGATGTGTGGAGAACCTCGATAAATCTCACTGCGGTGGAGAGCGGGCCATAGACTTATGCAACTTTTTAGTGCTTCGAGCTCTGTTCCTGCACCAACAAACTCAACAACCACAAGTGAACGTACAATATGAAAATAAAAGGAAATAACGTAAATTTAAATAACTAAAAAGAAATAGAGAATTGGGTTGCCTCCCAACAAGCGCTTTATTTATTGTCTGTAGCTAGACACAGTAGAGGTGGACCTATGGATCAGGTAGATCAGTGTCTGGGATCCGGTCAGAGTCCTCGAATCCCCCACCGCAGTTCTTCTTCTCCATGGCCTTGCAGATGGAGAATGTGATCATCTCATCGTTCACTCTCAGGCTCAGCTCTCCTTTCTTCACATCAATTAGGGCATCCGCAGTATTCAAAAATGGTCGCCCAAGTATCAGCGGAATGCCTCTGTCTTCTTCCATGTCTAGAACCACGAAGTCGGCTGGGAAAACAAAGTTCCCAACCTTCACCAATACGTCCTCCACTACCC
>JAPKLW010005025.1:0-11078 GCA_026898455.1 Plectranthus barbatus
ACTATATTTTATTTATTTATATTTAAGATAACAAAAAAAATAATATTCGGAGAATATAACATATATATATACATATATATATATAAAATATTAAGTAATTGTTATGATAAGTGAGACCCATAAATAGTATAAAGTAAATAGTGGATGAATAAAAAATGATAGTGGATGTTGGCATGTATTATTTTTAGAAATATAATAACTTGGTTGGAACGCCCGATTTTTTAAGTTAACAGTTTGGGCGGGTTGAGAGAGTATATAATTTGGACTATCTTTGTTTTTTTTTCCTGGCAAATAAGTGTTTTCTTATATCAACTACTATGTTCTTATAATTATGTCTCTTATTGAACTATAAATATAAATAAATGCATAGAGTGTATTTCACGTGGTAAAAGAATTGCTTTATACTTCCCCCCTCCAGTCCGAATTGTCTTACTTACCTTTTTTATTTGTCTCACTTCATTAGTTACATTTCTATAAAAATCAATTTTTTCACACTCAACAATAAAAAGTTAATTCCACTAAATTCAGTCAACACTCACAGTCCTTGATTATTGTGCCCGATCAAATCCAGACTATCAAATCAGGACGAAAAGAGTATTAAATAGGAATGAATTCTTACACTTCAAAAAAAATCAATGGTTCATATTAAAATTTAATGGGAATTTTATGTTTTTATGCTTTGTTTATTAGGAATAAATATATTGTGCATAAGATTTTATAAACAAAAAAAATAATGCTTACTTTTTATTAATTAATTTTTTAAATTTCAACTATTGATAGCATCAGTCAAAGTGCTCATGATGACATTCAACGCTATTTAATATAAATTTTATCTTTAGCAATGAATCTTATATCTATAAGGGCATCCCAACATAAGCACTTAAAAGCCATTTGGAGGAGAGAGAGTAAAAATGAGATCTTATTTAAGATTTCATTTCTTAAAAAAAATGGGTCCACACGAGAAGCACCAAAACGCGAGGTAAGATACAAACGCCCGTGTGGACGCTCATTTGTGGCGCGTGATGGAGAGAGTGGGCTTGAGTGGGCGGGGTGGGGGCTTTTATTTCCTTTTTCTTTTCTTCTTTTTATTTCTTTTTCTTATAATTCATTTTTTTTTATTTTTTATATATATGTATATTATAATATGTATATTTTTTATTTCTTTTTATTATGTAATATTTAATGTAGTTTTATTTTTCTTTTATTTTAAGATTTTATATATTTTTGTATTTTCTTTTAATTTTTCTTCATATTTTATATATTAATTACATTTAAAATTTTCTTTTATTCAATTCACTTCCCAAAATATTGTTTAGTTTTAATTGCAACTTGTACTATATATGTCAATGTGTGATTTTTTTTTAATTATGTAATATTAAACTTTTTAATTGAATGTATGATTCAATAAATCTGAACTAATTAATTACATTAATTACTATATTTTATTTATTTATATTTAAGATAACAAAAAAAATAATATTAGGAGAATATAACATATATATATACATATATGTATATATAAAATATTAAGTAATTTTTATGATAAGTGGGACCCATAAATAGCATAAAGTAAATAGTGGATGAATAAAAAATGATAGTGGACGTTGGCATGTATTATTTTTAGAAATATAATAACTTGATTGGAACGCCCGATTTTTTAAGTTAACAGATTGGGCGGGTTGAGAGAGTATATAATTTGGACTATCTTTGTTTTGTTTGCCTGGTAAATAAGTGTTTTCTTAAATCAACTATCATGTTCTTATAATTATGTCTCTTATTGAATTATAAATATAAATAAATACATAGAGTGTATTTCAGGTGGTAAAAGAATTTCTTTATACTTCCTGTCTCCAGTCCGAATTGTCTTACTTTCCTTTTTTATTTGTCCCACTTCATTAGTTATATTTCTAAAAAAATCAATTTTTTCACACTCAACAATAAAATATTAATTCCACTCAATTCAGTCAACACTCACAGTCCTTGATTATTGTGCCCGATCAAATCCAGACCATTAAATCGGGACGAAAAGTGTATTAAATAGGAATGAATTCTTACACTAAAAAAAAAAAAAATGGTTCATATTAAAATTTAATAGGAATCTTGTGTTTTTATGCTTTGTATATTCGGAATAAATATATTGTGCTTAAGATTTTATATAAAAAAAATAATGCTTACTTTTTATTAATTATTTTTTTAAATTTCAACTATTGATAGCATCAGTCAAAGTGTTCATGATGGCATTCATTGCTATTTAATATAAGTTTTATCTTTAGCAATGAATCTTATATGTATAAGGGCATCCCAACATAAGCACTTAAATGTCATTTGGAAGAGAGAGAGTAAGAATGAGATTTTATTTAAGATTTCATTTCTTAAAAAAAAATGGGTCCCACACGAGAAACACCAAAACGCGGGGGTAAGATACAATCGCCCGGGTGGACGCTCATTTGTGGCGCGTGATAGAGAGAATGGGCTTGAGTGGGCGGGGTGGGGGCATTTATTTTCTTTTTCTTTTGTTCTTTTTATTTCTTTTTCTTATAATTTAATTTTTTATTTTATATATATATATATATATTATAATATGTGTATTTTTTTATTTCTTTTTATTATGTAATATTGAATGTAATTTTATTTTTCTTTTATTTTAAGATTTTATATATTTTTGTATTTTCTTTTACTTTTTATTCATATTTTATATATTAATAATATTTAAAATTTTCTTTTATCCAATTCACTTCCCAAAATATTGTTTAGTTTTAATTGCAACTTGTACTATATATATCAATGTGTGATTTTTTTTAATTATGTAATATTAAACTTTTTAATTGAATGTATAATTCAATAAATCTGAACTAATTAATTACATTAATTACTATATTTTATTTATTATATTTAAGATAACAAAAAAAAAGAATATTAGGAGAATATAACATATATATATATATATATATATATATATATAATATTAAGTAATTGTTATGATAAGTGGGACCCATAGATAGTATAAAGTAAATAGTGGATGAATAAAAAAATGATAGTAGATGTTGGCATGTATTATTTTTAGAAATATAATAATTTGATTGGAACGCCCGATTTTTAAGTTAACAGTTTGGGCGGGTGGAGAGAGTTTATAATTTGGACTATCTTTGTTTTGTTTGCCTGGTAAGTAAGTGTTTTCTTAAATCAATTATTTTTTTTGATGTGTTAAATCAACTATTATGTTCTTATAATTATGCCTCTCATTGAACTATAAATATAAATAAATACATAGAGTGTATTTCACGTGGTAAAAGAATTGCTTTATACTTCCTCTGTCCAGTCTGAATTGTCTTACTTTTCTTTGTTATTTGTCCCACTTCATTAGTTACATTTCTGAAAGAATCATTTTTTTCACACTCAACAATAAATTATTAATTCCACTCAATTCAGTCAACACTCACAATCTTTGATTATTGTGCCCGATCAAATCCGGTCTATTAAATCGGGACCAAAAGAATATTAATTAGGAATGAATTCTTACACTTCTAAAAAAATCAATAGCTCATATTAAAATTTAATTGGAATCTTATGCTTTTATGCTTTGTATATTAGGAATAAATATATTGTGCTTAAGATTTTATAAACTAAAAAAAATAATGCTTACTTTTTATTAATTAATTTTTTAAATTTCAACTATTGATAGTATCAGTCAAAGTGCTCATGATGACATTCAATGCTATTTAATATAAGTTTTATCTTTAGCAATGAATCTTATATCTTTAAGGGCATCCCAATGGGGATCTTAAATTATTTAAGATCCCCACATCAACACTTTAAGATCCCCACATCAACACTTAAATGCCATTTGGAGGAGAGAGAGTAAGAATAAGATCTCTTTTCTTAGAAAAAATGGGTCACACACGAAAAACACCAAAACACGGGGTGAGATACAATCACCCGACTGGACGCTCAGTTGTGGCGCGTGAGAGAGAGAATGGGCTTGAGAGGGCGGGGTCGGGGCTTTTATTTTTTTACTTTTTCTTTTCTTCTTTTAATTTCTTTTTCTTTTATTTTAATTTTTTATTTATCTATATATATTTATATATACATATATAATATTCAATGTAATTTTATTTTTCTTTATTTATTTTTATTATATTTTTTATTTATTTTTATTATGTAATATTCAATGTAATTTTATTTTTCTTTCATTTTAAGATTTTAAATATTTTTGTGTTTTCTTTTACTTTTTATTCATATTTTATATATTAATTACATTTAAAATTTTCTTTTATTCAATTAATTTCTCAAAATATTGTTTAGTTTTAATTGCAACTTGTACTAACTATATGAATGTGTAATTTTTTTTATTATGTAATATTAAATTAATTGAATGTATGATTCAATAAATTTGAACTAATTAATTACATTAATAACTATATTTTATTTATTTATATTTAAGAAAACAAAAAAAATATAACATATATATATATATATATATATATATATATATATATATAATATTAAGTAATTGTTTTGATAAGTGGGACCTATAAATAATATAAAGTAAATAGTGGATGAATAAAAAAATGATAATGGATGTTGACGTGTATTACTTTTAGAAATATAATAATTCGATTGGAACGTCCAATTTTTTAAGTAAACAATTCGGCCGGATGGAGAGAGTATATAATTTGGACTATTTTTGTTTTGTATGCCTGGTAAATAAGTGTTTTCTTAAATCAATTATTATAGTTCTTATAATTATGTCCTCATTGAACTATAAATATAAATAAATACATAGAGTATATTTGACGTGGTAAAAGAATTGCTTTATACTTTCTCCGTCCCGTCTGAATTGTCTTACTTTCCTTTTTTATTTGTCCCACTTCACTAGTTATATTTTTAAAAATATCAATTTTTTCACACTCAACAATAAAATATTAATTCCACTCAATTCAGTCAACACTCACAATCCTTGATTATTTTGTCTGATCAAATCCAGACTATTAAATCGGGACGAAAGGAGTATTAAATAGGAATGAATTCTTACACTTCTAAAAAAATCAATGGTTCATATTAAAATTTAATTGGATTCTTATGTTTTTATGCTTTGTATATTAGGAATAAATATATTGTGCTTAAGATTTTATAAACTAAAAAAAATAATGCTTACTTTTTATTATTTAATTTTTTAAATTTCAACTATTGATAGCATCAGTCAAAGTGCTCATGATGACATTCAATGCTATTTAATATAAGTTTTATCTTTAACAACGAATCTTATATCTATACGGGCATCCCAATGGAGGATCTTAAATTATTTAAGATCCCCACATCAGCACTTAAATGCTATTTGGAGGAGAGAGAGAGAGAGTAAGAGTGAGATCTTATTTATGATCCCATTTTTTAGAAAAAATGGATCCTACACGATAAGCACCAAAACACGGGGTCAAATATAATCGCCCGGGTGGACGCTCAAATGTGGAGCGTGATAGAGAGAATGGGCTTGAGTGTACGGGGTGGGGGCTTTTTTTTCTTTTTTTTTCTTTTCTTCTTTTAATATATTTTTCTTTTAATTCAATTATATATATATATATAAATATATATATATAATATTATAATATGTATATTTTTTATTTCTTTTTATGATGTAATATTAAATATAATTTTATTTTTCTTTTACTTTATGATTTTAAATATTTTTGTATTTTCTTTTACTTTTTATTCATATATTATATATTAATTACATTTAAAATTTTCTTTTATTCAATTCACTTCCCTAAATATTGTTTAGTTTTAATTGCAACTTGTACTATCTATATCAATGTGTGATTTTTTTTATTATGTAATATTAAACTTTTTTAATTGAATGTATGATTCAATAAATTTAAACTAATTAATTACATTAATTATTATATTTTATTTATTTATATTTAATATAAAAAATATAACATATATATATATATATATATTTATATATATATATATATATATATATAAAAGATTAAGTAATTGTTGTGATAAGTGAGACCTATAAATAGTACTCCCTCCGTCCCACCTTAATTGTCCCACTTTCCTTTTTCGTCCGTCCCACCTCAATTGTCCCATTACTTAAAAATGCAACTTTTTCACACTCAACAATAAAATATTAATTCCACTCAACTTACTTTACACTCACACTCCTTGGTTATTGTGCCCAAAGTCACTGGGACAATTCAGCCGGGACGGAGGGAGTATAAAGTAAATAGTGAATGAATAAAAAAATGATCGTTGATATTGATGTGGATATTTAAGAAATAAGAAATGATAATAATTATTAATGTGACGCACACGTGACGGGATCTTAAAATTTTTAAGATCCCTCCATTGTGGATGCTCTAACATAAATACAAATTGTGTTAAATCATCATAAAAGCTATAAATAAGATGTTTTCACCTCATCCCGAACAACAAGGGACATAAAAGTTATAAATTGTAGCTGGGAGAGTTCCACCATTTCTTGCAAAGCAAAGATGGAAGTGAAGAAGATGAGCAGCAAGTTGATCAAACCATTCACCCCAACTCCTCTAAACCTCAAGAATTACAAAATCTCTTTTATAGACCTCTGTCTGCCGCCTAGGAACGTGGCTGTCGTTCTGTTTTACGAATCGAAGCCAGAATCCAGCCGCCGGTTGGAAGAATCACTTGCCGAAACCCTAGTCCAGTTCTACCCTCTCGCCGGTAGATTCATCAAGAAACGCAACTCCGTTGATTGCAGCGATCAGGGCGCCGAGTTTGTCGAAGCAGAAGCTCTGGGCTTCGACCTCGTCTCCATAATGGGAGCCGATCATCACAACAATCTCCTCCCGGATCAGTTTTTCCAGCTCGATGAATCCGCCACTCAGCCACTCCTCTCCATCCAGGCCACGCGCTTCAAGTGCGGCGGAATGGCGCTCGCCGTCAGCATCTCCCACAGAGTCTTCGACGCATCCTCGCTCGCGACGTTCATCGCCGCCTGGTCGTGGTCGAGCAACACCACCAATCCCACTAAAACAGTCACCGCCCCGTCTTTCGACCTTCCCTCGTTGTTTCCGATAACGGACGACTCTGACGTTGCTGTTAATTTTAATTCTCACACCTCCAACAGCGACAACCTCGTTGTCAAAAAGCTGCAATTCGACATGGCATCTATAGCCAGGCTGAAGTCGAAGATCGGGAAACCAGTGTCGGCAGCGCGCGCCGTGACGGCCGTGATATCGAAAGCCCTGATCCTCCTGGACGGCGTTAGGCGCGGCGGAAGAAGCCGGGGCTTCGTCGTCTTCCAGCCGGTTAACATGCGTGAGAGAGCAACCGCACCCCATGTGGCGAAGCATGCCTGCGGGAATTTCTCGTTGTTAGCGTTGAGTCGGCGCGTGGATGCGTCGGAAGCGGAGGGCGTCGGCATCACGGAATTGAGTGAGCTGATTGGTGAAGCGGCTCGAAGATACATAGGTGACTATGCAGAAGCAATGGCGGCGGCTGACAGGGACGTACGCGATCTCATCACGAACACTCTGGATAAGCTGGCGGAAGCCTTTCGGGATCCAGACACGAATGTTCTAGTATTTTCGGATTTGAGTAAGTTCGGAATGTACGAGGTTGATTTCGGATGGGGAAAGCCTGCGTGGATGAGCAATGGGCCGCAACAGACGACCAACATCGCCGCCGTGCTCATGAGCAAGAGAGATGGTGATGGAATTGAAGCCTGGCTGCGTTTAAACAAGAAGAGCTGCTTCGACTTCCAGAAAGATTGGGAATTCATAAATCAAGTCATTTACAACCTTGCCTAATCAATCCATCCAAATCTTGCGATTTCTGCTTCTGTTTATGTTTCATCTTTGCAACCAACGTTTGATTTCATTTCGTTCACTTGTGATTTGATAAGATTCTATTTATATTTAAATAAAATTTGTCATCAACTTTGGCAAAACGAATGATTTAAAGTTCGGAGTGTTCTAGGACTGGATCAAAAGAAATAAGCCTGAAAAACCTATACGAACAATTTTTTTAATTCAAAGAAGAATACCAAGAGGAAGAATCCGAACGAATGGAGAAGGATCGCTCGCCCTCTTCGAGAAGTTCTACACCAGAAGATTTCAAGTATCACTATACACAGACTTCAAGTCGACCAACTTCAAGCCTCTAAAATAAAAAAGTATAGGTTCACGCTTGAACTAAACGTTATGAAAAACGAAGAGGTGCAAAAGTTGCTCGAAGGTAGATTGATGTTGAATACCATGAATGGTTGGCCAACGTCGAGGTGATAAAGAAAACAAAAAGCGGGAAAATCACTTGTGCATGAATTACAACAATTTAAACAGAGATTTCCCAAAAGATCCGTTCCCCATGCCTCATATGGATAGTTGCATCGATGCAACCATCGAACACGAGATGATGAGTATGAATGCATTCTCCGAGTGTAATCAAATTCTTGTACACCCATACGACTGAAAAATTACGGCATTTATGATCAATAAAGGTATATATTATTATAAAATCACGTCGTTTGAACTAAAGAATGCAGATTGACCTACAAGCGACTCATGAAAAAGATGTTTGATGCACACATGAAAAAAACGATGGAGGTTCATATTGGTGACATGCTAGTGAAGTTCTTGAAGGTCTAAGACCAAAGAAGCTTTTATAGCCCTTTGAAAGTACAACATGAACTTGAATCTCACGAAGTGCACACATTTGCAGTCATGTTGGAGATGTTCTTTAAAGAATCGATAAAAGTCGAACTCATTTTACATATTGGATTCTTGAATCATAAGTCATATGTTCCAAGAATTTAAGGGAACATTTCAGCCAAAGAATTGGAATGTTGATTGGAGGAATTGACCAAAAGATCCACAAGAAGATATATTAATGACTTATTCAATGTTAGGATTTGTATATTTCAATGTGATTTGATAATTTAGAAATCACTATTCTTAATTGAACATCATAATTAAATACTATTTACAATTTTGAATCTTTTTTACTCAAGTTATCCTTGGGTGCAGGCACTACAGTCGGTTGAGAATTATCATCCGCTTGCTAGACTCTTTATCCTGCAACTTCAGCTATCCACTGTCCTTCAATAAATTCTTCTACTAGCTAGAATTTCCACAAATTCTAATACAAAGTATGAAGATGTGAGTTCCCTTCAAGAACAACGATCTCGGTGGTGATCCTATGGATGTGGAATGTCTAGCACCCTTGGTTAACGATCAGTTGGTCGGCCTCCGGGCTCTCATCAAGATAGATAAAAATCTTAAGAGAGCCTTGAGAGAGAGTGAGACCTTGAATACTTAAAAGTCGATGGAAATTCATATCAGTATTCAACAATTAGTAGTTTTGATATCTCCTTTGGGTGAGGTATTTATCGGGTTCCAATTTGAATTTTAGTCGTTGTAAGGCTGGTGAGATGACCCCTACCTTTTGCAAATTACTGTTGGATTACAAAGACGATTATGTCTGCTTTTTGTTCTTGGGTGGAACAACTTGATTGACAAACTTGTCAGCTGACAACAGGTCAGGTTATAAATAAATAAATAAATAAATAAATATATATATATATATATATATATATATAGAGAGAGAGAGAGAGGTTAGATCATATGAGAATAGATGTCAATGTAAGAAATGAAAATAAATCTCAGTCATTGATTGCACAAGATCTGCGGTCATGCTTTAATAATTTTCGTTTTCATTTTATCCTCCCCGTACTTCGTTATTACATATTTAAGGATATCTTTGTCATTTAACCTATTTTAATTATGGTATCTCCCTCAAATAAACGATTTTCTTTTTTGATTTCCTTCTTTCACGCGATTTGGATTTGCAATTCCTTTTCTTTTCAATTTTCCATGAGATTTCGATTGTCTTGTTGAATAAGTTTTGATATATTATTTTGAGAATTCTTATTTCAAACAGTTTTTGAAGTCTTTCATTTTTACTTTTTTTATTATTCATCTGTAGTGTTGTGTTATTCATTATTTGGTATTACAACTTCATTTTTAGTAAACTCAGATTATTCATTTTTATTAATTTTTTATTGATTTCATTTTAGTATCATATTGTTCATTTTATTTGTTCTCATGTTCATTTATACCAAAATGTGCTGATACACTGAAGCGTTACAAAGGGAAAATTTTAGAGTATTGGATGAATTTAATAAACCATTTGGATGACTCAATTGCTAACTATAATAATTCATCAATGAAAAAGGATATGTTTGAAGATGATTATGTTGCATTAGTTCCTCAAACTATCAAAGTGAACATATGAAACCTAAGTGAAGATTAAAAAAAGATTAAAAAAAGAATCTCACATCATAATATCTAAAATGAATATCTCAGTAGATATAATGAATCATACGAGCGATACAATGATCGATAGATGAAGTATAACTTCAAATAAATGTTAATTTTGAATTTAATGAAGTAGATTGGAGATAAAATGAACTATATAGTAGATAAAATGAACTCAACTGAAGTTCATTCATAGTTCGTAATGAATATGTTGCCCTTTAATGAAGTAAAATGAGGATAAAATGTTGCGTTTTTTGTTGAAGCTCTTACGTAATATGGATCGTTGATGTTGTCAAATCTATGAACGAGATTTATTCTCATTTCTCATGATAAGGGCTATTCTCACCTGATCAGCCCCCTATATATATATATAGAGTAGTGATCATATGAAAATAGTTTTTAGTATGAGAAATGAGAATAAATCTCAACCTTTGATTTTGTGATTTCAACGCTCATGATCTTTTTCACTCCGTGTGCAGTTTTCCTCGATTATCATGCAGTGTTGCAAAATTAAGGTTATTTCTGTAATTTTAGCTTTTTTTAAAATCTGAAATAGTATCTCATCAGATTTTTTATTCCTTTCTTCGCGCGATTTGATTTCTTCTTCCTTCTTCATTCGATTTGATTTATATTTCTTCTGTCGATCAGATTTTTTTTCTTTGTTTCTGGATTTTGCATTCATGTTCGGTCTCGATTTTGTTAATTGTGCATGAATATAGTTTTAAAAAATTTATTTTATTCAGATCGACGTTCATTTTTACTTTTATATTGTGCATCTTTAGT